>JAPFFP010044501.1:0-12357 GCA_026153255.1 Solanum medicagineum | reverse complement strand
GATAAGGGCTCGAACTATAACACCCCACACCTTACATGTACTAGTCCTATGAACATGAAACATGATATGCCTTTGTCAAATTAGCGCCTACTTTTTTAAAAAGCGCTTCAATCTCAAATTAGAGGACAATACGTACATCTAATGCTTAAGAGAGTCGAGTCTATTCAAGTTTGAAGTCAATTAAGGAGATCGCGGCCGTAAATAAAATGAGAGAAGTGAGGTGCTTGTAGGACTTAGGAAGCTAGCAGGTGAGTCAGCTACTTGCTTAGCTTAAATTTTCTAGCTAGACGGAGACAAAGTCCGACATTGAATCTATCCAAGTCCGATTATGGATAAAGTTCGTGTTAAGGGTGTAATTTTAGCCTATGTTTTAGCATCATCAATGGACTATATTTTCATCCCAAGAAGAGTATAAAAAGGTCCCAAGTACATCACAATCCACTTGACTATTTGGGCCCAAACTAAGTGGAGAGAAATTAGGAAACTGGGCAGTCAAGGCCCATCAACATTGAAACCCATTTAGGCCCAAGTGAAAGGGCCAAGCTACTGCACCACTACCTTGATAATATGAGGTTTAAACCACACAAGAACGTCGGCCAAAGGCTCCTTTAAAAAGATCTTACAAGTAGCACCTTTAAATCATTCCTAACTTGGAAAAAGAATCAGCGTTCACAAGTTTTCTCTCTACACCTTCTTAACTTTTCAAAGCAGCCACAAGGAGATCTTTAGGGTTCTTCGAGAAGCCCCACATCTTGAAGGTAAAGGTAAACAAGAATATCTATGTGTTTAGTATGGTTTTCTTATGAAAAACAAGAGACTGGGCTGGTTATGTCTATGCTGAAATTTTTGGACAGCATGTGTCCAAGGATTGTTGTGCACTTTTCTTGTTGATTAAGAGGATTTTCTCTTCTTGGTTGGTTGGATTATGAAGTAAAGTTTATGTATTTAACAAGGTTTAGTTTTGTAGTGATATAACAAAGATGCTGCACCATTTTTAAAGTTCACAAAAATTAATCCGCAAATATGGTAGGAAATGTTTGGTTAAAGTTAGAACAGGTTTGGAATTGTCAACATCGAAATGTAGCGAAGGGATGTAACATTATGACGCATATTTGTATGTTGTGTAGAATTTTTATGTGTTGTACTTTGTGGGGCTGCTGTAAGACTGTTATGGCATTAAAACTGGCTGCACATGATATGTATATGAGAATGTGCATTAGCAAATATCATTAGAGGCAGAAAGGTTGAAAGAATACGCTCGGGTTTATAATTATTCGTTTGCTACCCGTGTGTTTTTTTATGATACTGGGCTGCCAACATGTATCTATTGGCTGCTAATGCTAGTTTTATCACCTAATATATTATAAATAAATGTTTGGAGGAAGGGAAGATAATATCGAGGTAATACCAAGGTCGTACAATGAGGTATGTAAGGCTACTCTATTTCATATTGCTTGGCGTGATTGGCACATAAAGGCACTTACAAACTCCAAAACAACTATTAACCATGTCTCCACTCTTTCACATGTTCATATTCTCCCATACATAGTGACCTTCAAATCTGCATACATG
This sequence comes from Solanum medicagineum, assembly GCA_026153255.1. NCBI lineage: Eukaryota > Viridiplantae > Streptophyta > Magnoliopsida > Solanales > Solanaceae > Solanum > Solanum medicagineum. The sequence goes on along the minus strand of JAPFFP010044501.1, from coordinate 10,785 downwards.
CATAGATACCAAGTTACATGGGTTTTTGTTGCTAAATAAAGTTCACGAGTTGTTTCATCTCATACGCATTTCATTATTTGTGTAATGTACTATTTTCATTGTCCTATTGTCTTATATATTATATGTCACATGCTACATCTACAGTCCTACAACTCTAATATTATGACCACCAAAAGAATCATCTCAAAGGTAATTGAAAGATAAAGTAAAGTATTTTGCTTATTGATGAGTGCTAACTCGAGAGGTGGAAGAATCACCTAGCCAGGGTCAATCCCATTACGAGAGGTAGCCCTAGGGATGAAAGAAAAAGACTAGCAGAGGCCGATCCCGATATAGATTTACCACTGATTAATTGGTCATTTGTATTGCATGATATGCACAGATTATATAGTAAAGGTAAAATAATAAAAAGAACATAAAGTACATGATTCTATAGTATGACTAAAGGTGGTCTCTTATCCTTACACCAGTGCATAGTTTCATTTTAGTTGTTACTTCATGTAAAGTATTTCTTGCCTTTACATATTCATTACATTATCTCGTACTGACGTCCCTTACAGGGGACCTGCATTTCATGCTGCAGGTATAGGTGCTAGTAGCTCTCCTCAGTTGGAGTACAGGATATTCAGTTGTTGTTACCAAGCTCCAGGTTGCATCGGAGCTTTGTGTGTCTAGATCTTATATTTTTGGATTGTATAGTTAGTTAAGGCAGGGCCTGTCCTGACCCTTATCAGATACTTTTCTTTATCTAGAGGCTTTGTAGACTATGTAAATTAAAGTGTGATCATTTCTCATACTTTAGACATTGTGGCTCCAATGGCCTAGTCATATGCATTTCCTTTTGGCTTGTTATTGCTGTTTACTTTCATGAACGTATGTTGAATGTAGAAATCCCTTATAATATGTATAGAAAGTGCATGATACAGGTTGGTTCTCCGGAGCCGTATCGACAACGGGTGCCAGTCTGCCTTAATGGGACTTTGGGAGTTATAAAAGTGGTATCAGAGCGGGTCATCCTTGGGAGTCTACAAAAACGCGTCTATGTAGAGTCTTATTTATCGATGTGTTGTGCACCATATTTATAAGCAGAAATCTACGTGGAATTTAGGAGTTGTTACTTTCTTTTCATTCTTTAGATCGTGCCATAAAGCTAAGTGTAATAAGTGGATAGTGTCTAACCCCTAAATTATTTTATACAGCAAGTATGCCAAAAACCAAGAAAAACAAAGGTAAAGGAAAGGAAGTAGAAGTGTTGGTTGGTATACCCAGTTGGGTGAGACAACAAAATGAGGCTCAAGATGAGTCTCTGTCACAGACATCTCCAACTCCTCCAGCTCCTGATGAACCAGGAAGTAGTGAAATTCCCCCAGAACCACCTATCGATACTACCGTGCAGGATCTGAGAAATGCAGTCCAACTATGGACTCATATAGTTACTGGCCAAGTTCAAAGATAGGAAGGTCTAATTATAGGTGCAGGTGGTGCGAATGGGGCAGCTAGCACGAGGATACGTGACTTCCTTAATTTGGACCCTCCATCCTTCACTGGGTCAGATCCTAATGAAGTTACCCAAGACTTTATTGATCAGACTCAATGCACTTTAGATGTTATGCATGTGAGTTGTACAGAAGCTGTTGAGCTAGCAGCGTCTAGATTAAAGGGTGTGGCTATATTGTAGTATGAAGCTTGGAAACAATCCAAGGATATAGATGCACCTCTAACTACCTGGAAGGAGTTCGAGGAGGCATTTCTTGACCATTACTTGCTATTAGATATCCGAGAGGCTCGTGCAAATCAGTTCTTGAACCTCCATCAAGGGAATATGAGCGTGAGAGAGTATAGCCTTCAATTTAATTCCCTGGCCAGGTATGCTCCTAATATAGTTGCTACTATGGTAGATAGAGTTCATCAATATGTGGATAGATTGGATTCGTATCTGCTTAGAGACTTTACCAATGTTTCATTGAATAAAGACATGGATATAGAGAGGATGCAAGCTTTTGCACAGAAATTGGAGGGTCAGAGGCAAAGGAGGACACAAGAGTTAGAAAGGGCGCAGTCCAAGAGGGACATGTCTACAGGGTAGTTTACACCACCCTAAGGTGAGCTTAGGCCTCGGTTTTCTAATAGACCACCTAGGCCATCACCCTCCTACTCTGCAGCCAGTGCTCCACCACAACTTCAAGGGTCTAGAAGTAATCAGTTTGCTCCAAGAAGTGAAAGGCAAGGTTCACGGACAACAGGAAATTCAGTAGGCCAGGAAATGACTCCTAGGCAACCTTGTAAATAGTGTGGAAGAAGTCATTCAAGTATATGTTGTGTTGGGATAGACGCTTGATATTGGTGTGGTGCACCAAGGCATATGATGAGAGATTGCCCAAGGAGGCGTATAAGTGATATAGCACAATCTAGTGGGTTAGTTGTTGCATTATCATTATCAGTTCCTCCATTAGGTAGGGGTCAACAAGTACCTACGGGTCGTGGTAAAGGTGTAAGAGGGGTAGCTAGCTCTAGTGGAGTCCAGAATCGCACTTATGCTCTGGGGAGTCAGCAAAATTTGGAAGTTTCACTCGATATGGTCACAAGTACATTGTTCATATTTTCACATAATGTATATACATTAATTCACCTTGGTTCTACATTATCATACATCACTCAACTAGTTGCTAGGAAGCTTAAGAGAACACCTAAATTATTGAACAAACCATTTGAAGTGTCTACACCAACTGGTGAATTTATTATGGCTAAAAGGCTTTATTATGACTGTGTAGTAACTGTTTGTGATCGTGAAACATTGGCTGACCTTATTGAGTTAGAAATGGTGGAATTCGATGTTATAATGGGTATGGATTGGTTGGTTTCTATCTATGCCACCATGGATTAACGAACTAAGAGAATGTACTTCCACTTTCCAAATGAGGTAGTTCGTGAATGGGAAGGTAATGTTAGGGCACCAAAAGGGGAGGTTTATTTCTCATTGTAAGGCAAGAAAGATAATCTCTAAGAGATACATATGTCATTTAGTTAGAGTAAGGGACATGGAGGCAGAATCACCAACTCTTCAATCAGTTCCAGTAGTGAATGAATTTGTTGATGTGTTTCTTGAAGATCTTCTAAGCTTACCTCCAGAATGAGAAGTAGATTTTGGTATCGACTTCCAGGCACTCAACTTATTTCCATCCTTTCATATAGAATGGCCCCGGCAGACTTACGTGAACTAAAGGAGCAGTTAAAAGACTTATTGGAGAAGGGTTTTATTAGACCTAGTATGTCCCCTTGGTGTGCACCAGTGCTATTTGTAGGTAAAAAGGATGGCACCTTGAGAATGTGTATCGACTATCGACATTTTAATAGGGTGAAAATTAAGAACAAATACCCTTTCCCCAGGATTGATGATTTATTTGATCAGTTGCAGGGTGCCAAATGCTTTTAAAAAATTGATTTGAGATTAGGTTATCACCAAGTGAGGGTGAAGGAGAAAGATATACCTAAGACTGCTTTCAGAAACACGCTATGGTCACTTTGAATTTCTTGTTATGTCATTTGGGCTAACGAATGCACCAGCAGTTTTTATGGATCTGATGAATAGGATGTTCAAGCCATTCTTGGATGTGTTTGTGATAGTATTTATAGATGACATTTTGGTATATTCAAGGACAGAAGAGGACCATTCAAATCACTTATGACAAGTGTTACAGGTTCTTCGTGATCGACAATTGTATGCCAACTTTTCTAAATGTGAATGTTGGCTAAAATCAGTGGCATTCTTGGGTCATATTGTACCTGATGAGGGAATAAGGGTTGATTCACAAAAGATAGAGGCTGTGAAAGATTATTCAAGGCCAACAACACCCATAAAAGTTCGGATCTTCCTAGGGTTGGCAAGTTATTACAGAAGGTTCGTTGAAGGTTTTTCTTCTATTTCTGTACCTCTAACAAAGTTGGCACATAAGCAAACCAAGTTCCAATGGAATGATGCATGTGAAAGGAGCTTCCAAGAGCTGAAAAATAAGCTAACTGTTGCACCTGTGCTAGTACGTCTACAAGGCACCAAGGGGTATGCAATGTATTGGGATGCTTCAGGAGTTGTCTTAGGGTGTGTACTAACACAACATTGTAGGGTAATTACTTATACCTCTAGAAAGCTATTACAACATGAGAAAAACTACCCAACACATGATCTTGAGCTAGCAGCGATTGTGTTTTCTCTAAAAATATGGCGACACTATTTGTATGGCGTTCACGTTGACAAATATACTGATCGTAAGAGCCTGCATACATCTTTAATCAAAAATACCTAATTAAGACAACGAAGATGGCTAGATCTAATAAAGAATTATGATGTTGATATACTTTATCACCCAGGGAAGGCAAATGTGGTATCCGATGCTCTGAGTCGTAAGACAATCATGAATATTAGTGATCAGGCCATGGTAAGTCAAGGGGTGGCTAAGGATCTACGACGACTAGCTTTCTTGGGAGTTCGCCTTCTTAAAACCCCAAAGGAAGGGGTTGTTGTGCATAGTGCTGCGGAGTCTTCATTGGTAATGGAAGTTAAAAAGATAGTTCGAGGATCCTGTTTTACGACGACTTAAATACAAGGTGAGTCAGTGTACGAAAAAGGACTTTGAACTTACACAAAAGGGAGTACTTTATTGCCAAAATAGATTGTATGTGTCTGATACTAACGGACTAAGAAAGAGGATAATGGAAGAAGCTCATCATTCCAGATATTCCATCCATCCAGGATCAACTAAGATGTATCATGACCTGAAGGGAATGTTTTGGTGGGGAGGCATGAAAAAGGACCTTGCAGAATTTGTGGCTCAATGTTCAAATTGCCAACAAGTCAAAGTAAAACACCAAAAACCAGGAGGCTATATGCAATGTATAGAGCTTCCAACATAGAAGTGGGATATGATCAATATTGATTTTGTTACAGTGTTGCCTCACTTATTTCAAAAGTTTGACTCCATAAGGGTAATAGTTGATAAACTCACAAAGTCAGTACACTTCTTGCCAGTTAGGAGTGATTATATAGCTGAAGAGTATGCCAAGTTATACCTCAAAAAGATAGTCAGGCTACATGGGGTCCCAATCTCCATTATATCTGATCGAGGAGCTCAATTTATTGCAAAGTTTTGGAAGTCCTTCCAAAGGAGGTCAGGGACACAAGTTTCCACCCTCAGACAAATGGTCAAGCGGAATGAACTATTCAAACACTTGAAGATATGCTGTGAGCTTGTGCATTGGACTTTAAAGGTAGTTGGGTGGACCATTTGCCACTTACTGAATTTGCCTATAATAATAGCTATCATTCAAGCATTAAAATGGCACCTTATGAAGCTTTGTATGGAAGGAAATGTAGCTCGCAGATTGGATGGTTTGAAGTAGGTGAAACTACCTTGCTTGGGCTAGATCTAGTACAACAAACCATGGAAAAAGTTAGGGTAATACAACAATGGCTAGAAACAGCCTAAAGTCATCACAAATCATATGCGAATGCTAGGAGGAGAGGACTAGAATTCTCAGTAGGGGATTGGGTATTTTTAAAAGTGTCTACATAGGGCCATATAAAATTATTAAGAGGTTTGGGCAGGTTGCATATGAATTAGAACTACCCCAAGAGCTTTCAATGGTTCATCCAGTTTTTCATGTCTCAATGCTTCAAAAATGCATAGGTGACCCATCCCCTATCACTCCTATTGAAGATGTGCAGGTTATAGAAGATCTTACCTATGAAGAGGTACCTATTGCTATTCCAAATCGTTAAGTTAAGAAGCTAAGGAATAAAGAAATAGCTTCAGTAAAAGTACTTTGGAGGAATCAGCGAACGGAAGAGATAACATGGGAGGCTGAGGAGACGATGAAATCAAAATACCCTTACTTATTTGAAGATAAAGAAGAAGTGCAACATGCAGAATTGGGGCCTTAATAGGTACGTGTGTTTGAACGATTATTGCGTTGAACATGCTTAAGCTATCTAATTATGTGAATATTCGAGGACGAATGTTCCTGAGGGGGGGAGGATGTAACAGCCCACATCTTACATGTACTGGTCCTATAAACATGAAACATGATATGGCTTTGTCATATTAGCACCTATTTTTTTAAAAAGTGCTTGAATCTCAAATTAGAGAGCGATATGTACGTCTAACGCTTAAGAGGGTTGAGTGTATACAAGTTTAAGTCAATTGAGGAGATTGCAGCCTTAAATGAGTGACAGAAATGAGGTTCTTGTAGAAATAAGAAGCTAGCAGGTGAGTAACCTACTTGCTTAGCTTAAATTTGCTAACTAGACGGAGACGAGGCCTGACGTCGAATCTGTCCAAGTTCGATTATGGATAAAGTTCATGTTAAGGGTGTAACTTAAGCCGGTGTTTTAACATCCTAAATGGACTATATTTTTAGAACAATAAGGATATAAGAAGGTCCCAAGTACATCACAACCCACTTGACTATTTGGGCCTAAACTAAGTGAAGAGAAATTAGGAAAATGGGCAGTCAAGGCCCATCAACTTTGAAACCCATTTAGGCCCAAGTGAAAAGGCCAAGCTGCTACATCACTACCTTGATAATATGAGGCTTAAACCACACAAGAAGGTCAGCTAAAGCCTCCTTTAAAAAGGTCTTACAAGTAGCACTTCTAAATCATTCCTAACTTGGGAAAAAATCAGTTTTCACAAGCTTTCTCTGTACACCTTCTTAACTTTGCAAAGCAGCCATAACGAGACTTTTAGGATTCATGGAGATACCCTACACCTTGAGGGTAAAGTAAGAATACCTATGTGTTCATTATGGTTTTCTTATGAAAAACAAGAGACTGGGATGGTTATGTTTATGCTAAAATTTTTGGACAGCATGTGTCCTTAGGATTGTTGTGCATTTTTCTTGTTGATTAAGAGGCTTCTCTCTTCTTAATTGGTTAGATTATGAATTAAAGTTTATGTATTTAACAAGGTTTAGTTTTGTAGTGATATAACAAGGATGCTGCACCATTTTCATAGTCTGCAAAAATGAGTTTTTGTGTTATATCGTAATTGTGCTCTTAATAGGAACTTGTGGGCTGATAATTAGAGATTGTTTTTTCACATTCTCCATATACTTTAGAACTATTTTTGAACTGTTTTAGGATTGTTTTTATGTGTATATATGGTGGTAACTGTTTGGTTAAAGTTGGAACAGGTTTAGAATTGTCGACGTCGAAATGTAGCGAAGGGATGTAACGTTATGCCGCATATTTTTATGTCGCGTAGAATTGTTATATGTTGTGCTTTGTGGGATGTTGTAAGAATATTATGGCACTAAAAAAGGCTTCACATGATATGTATATGATAATGTGTATTAGAAAATACGATTAGAGGCGAAAAGGTTGAAAGAATATGCTCAGGTTTATAATTATACGCTTGCTGCCAGTGTGTTGTTTTTATGAGATTGGGCTGCCAAGATGTATCTATTAGCTTATAATGCTAGTTTTACTCACCTACTATATTGTAGATAAATATTTGGAGGAGGGGAAGGTTATCTCGAGTTATAGCGAGGTCGTATAGCGAGGTATGTAAGGCTACTCGATTTCGTATTACTTGAGATGAAATCTACATTCTTCTTTGGAACATAAAGGCACTTACCAACTCTGACATAACTTTTAACTGTGTCTCCACTCTTTCACATGTTCATATTCTCCCATACATAGTCACCTCCAAATCAGAATACATACGTGGATACCAAGTTACATGGGTTCTTGTTGCTAAATAAAGTTCACGAGTTGTTTCATCTCATACGCATTTCATTATTTGTGTAATGTACTTTTTTCATTATCGTATTGTCGTGTATGACTATTTACATGTCACATGCTACATATATAGTCCTATAGCTCCAATATTATGACCATCAAATGAATCATCTCAAAGGTAATTGAAAGACAAAGTAAAGTATTTTGCTTATTGATGGTTGGTAACCTGAGGGGTGGAAGAATCACCTAGCCAGGGTTGATCCATTATAGGGGTAGCCCTAGGAGTGAAAGGAAAAGCCTAGCAGGGGCCGATCCTGATATAGATTTACCACTGATCAGCTGGTCATTTGTATTGCATGTTGTGTACAGATTATACAGTAAAGGTAAAGTAATAAAAAGAACATAAAGTACATGATTTCACAGTATGACTAAAGGTGGTCTGTTATCCTTACACTAGTGCATAGTTTCATTTGAGTTGTTACTTTATGTACAGTATTTCCTACCTTATATATTTAGTACATTATCTCATACTAATGTCCCTTATAGGGGACCTGCATTTCATGCTACAGGTACAGGTGCTAGTAGCTCTCCCCAGTAGTAGTACAGGATATCCAACTGCTATTACTGAGCTCCAGGTTGCTTCGGAGCTTTGTGTGTCTAGAGCTTATATTTTTGGATTGTATAGTTAGTCGAGGAGGGGCCGTCCCGACCCTTATCAGATACTTTTCTTTATCTAGAGGCTTTGTAGACCATGTAAATTAAAATGTGATCATGTCTTGTACTTTAGACATTGTGGCTTCGACGGCCTAGTCATATACATTTCCTTTTGGCTTGTTATTACTATTTACTTTCTTTAAAACATGTTGAATGTAGGAATCCCTTACAATATGTATAGAAAGCAAATGGATACAGGTTGGTTCCCCCGAGCATAATGGGCAACGGGTGTCAGCCGTCATAACGGGACTTTGGGCGTGACACGAACTCTAGAGCATCAGACTTATTTTCCAAGATGAAGGGTCTAGCCTCCTTCGGAGATACTTCGAAGTCATTAGGCCAGGTGTTATTCATGTATGGTATATCACCAGAGAACTCACAGCCAAATATGTCTTTGAAGAGTTGATTGTTAATGACAATGTGCATCCCTAGAACAAGGGTCTCCAGGTCGTCTCCCTGACCAGCTCACTGCAAGTTGGCATAGAACATATGAACAATGTCCTCATAAAATTCCATACCACAGAGTTGTAGATGAAAAGAGGCTTCTGAGCTCGCCGGAAGATGCTCACTTTGCAGTGGGAGTCATCAAGTTGTTCCAAGTTGACTACGCGACCAGGGACAATGGGCCGCTTTTAGAGAAATTCAAACTTTGCTTTAGCAGATGCGTACTAAAATTTGTCAACCTCGTCATTAGTCAGAGGGTCGGGAGGGCTGGGTAGATGTTTTTTTGGGTTTTTGCGCTTGATGGAGGGTTTCTTACGGGAAGAGGAGGGGAAAGGAGAGGAGATTTCCTCAGAGGAGTCCAAGAAGATGAAGTCTAGCTCTATAGAGGAGCTATCTTCAGGGTTTTGCTACGGAGGGTTTTGCTATTTTCAGTTCTTCTTTTCATTAAAAATCTTATTATATTCATCGATGAACTTTTTAAGTTCATTCGTAAGCATGTCAATAGTGTTCTGAAGGTCATAGTAGTTTGGAAATTTAGGGGTTCTTACCTCAGTGGTTTCACCAAGTACCATGAAGCAGATGTTAGCTGTCTCAGTAGGAACGTCCTTAGATCCTTTTTCATCACTCCATGCGCCTAGTGATTTTGAGTTGTTACCTCTGCGTGCATTTTTTTCTCAATTCTAGGCAGTTTAGACGAATGTGTCTAGGTCTTCCACAGTGGAAGCATTGATCGTCATTTCTTTCATTTTACCTTGGCTCTTGCTGTGGTCTTTGTCTTGTCTAAGCATCTATCGGACTCTTTGTGTAATTAGAGCCATTCCCTCATTGTTGGTTTCATCCAGTTCTTCTCCCTTAGTGAAGGTTTCTGCTTTGAAGGCGACTGATTTTTTCTTGTCATCTTTATGGTATCGTTGGATGTGATTGCACTCATAATCCATGAGGTTTCCGTGCAGTTCATCGCACGTCATGTTTTGCAGATCACTTTCTTCCAGAATTGCAGCTTTTTCAAATTAGTTTCCTAACTTGCAGGGAGTTTGCATATACCACACCTAAGGATTTGAGTTCACTGACAATCTTGCTAAATCTGGAGAACATGGTTTCAACGTCTTTATCCTCAGCGATCTTTAATAGTTCATATTCGTTGACTAGAACACTTATACGTACCTCCTTGACCTTGCTTGCTCCTTCATAAGTTACGATTAGTTTGTCCCACATTTCTTTAGCAATTTCACATGTTGATATCTTATCATACTCAGATCCACTCACAGCACATTAGAGGAGACTAATGGCTCTGGCATTTGCCTGTAGCACTTCCTGTTGATCTTTGGTGATTTCGAATGATTCGAGGTCAACAGCTTTCTTAGCAGAAGTGCCAAGAATAGTCTTGGGACCTTTCTTGATGACTAGCCAAGCTTGATAGTCAGTGGATTGAACACAGATTCTTAATCTTTCCTTCTAGTGAGAGTAGTGTTGACCACTAAAATATGGAGGATGATTCGAGGAGTGACCATCTTGAAGAATAGCACCAGGAATCTAGTAGTTGGCCATCTTGATCATTCCTCACAAGTTGTTAGACTTATAGAATGAGGCCTTGCTCTAATGCCAATTGATACTCAAGTGGGAGGGGGGTGAATTGAAAACTTAATGACATTTGACTCTTTTTGAGACTTACTCGACTAATGCAAAATTAAAAGTAATGTAGTAGAGTAAAGAACACAGCGATGTATATTGGTTTGGATTACCAGTGTGGTGCCTAGTCCATTCCCTTTGGATGAGTAGGGTTCTTTTAATGGTTCGTAAAGAAAGGATAGTTACAATCTCTATCTTTTTCTCACAGTCTGATTTGCAGATCAGAACAATTTTTCAACTCCTCCCAAGAAATCCGAGACTAGAAA
>JAPFFP010044500.1:0-12358 GCA_026153255.1 Solanum medicagineum | reverse complement strand
TCTTCTCTAGCTTCCCCTCTCGTCACTTTATCTCGGATAATAACCGGATAAACTTTGATTTTCAGCTAACCATAACTTCTCATCCTCAAAATGTCTCTCACAAATATGATCCATCAACAATAAGTGGGCCTCAATAGTAGCAAACTCTTCACTCTGCTTTGAAATCTGTAATATCATTGATGTGCTGTCAAAATATAACACTTTTGATGCTTAAAACTTGAAATTTTGTGTGTTCGCATAGCGATGTTAGTAGATTTGTATGTTTTTATGTTTATTTTGCAGGATTATGAGGTTGACTTGATTTTTGGGCTACGTGTGCAAATTTTGCAGAAATTGAGGTTTCACAAGACCCTTTACGAGCCGTGAAAAATTCCATGGGCCATAGAGTGGGTTTCGTACAAAATTCCAGTGAAGTATGATTTTCTGAAGTTGAGTCTACAAACGTGCAGACAAGCCATAAAAGAAGTTACAAGCAGTAGACTTGGTATCGTGCCCTGAGAATCAAAAAGTGGGGAGTTGCTGAAAAGTCGTCAGATGAAACCCCCTACGAGCTGTAAAATGTTATACGACCCGTAGATGGGTGTCATAGAAGTTTCCCCCAAAATTGAAGATGAAGTCCACGAAGCCCTGTCTACGGGCCGTAGAACATTATACGGCCCATAGAAGTGATCGTAGAGCCTGCCGATCTAGTTCTCCTAATTCATTTTGATTTTATATTTTAAACACTATAAATAGCTTTTTAAGGTTATTTTTTATAGAGGACGACAAACAAGTTTAGAGAACAATAGAGGAACATTGCGAAACATTATTTTATGCTTTTAATTCAACCTTGTGATTCTTGGTGAAGAGCTTGGATTTATTGTTCTTAATTCTATTGTGTAAGTGCTCAATTATGTTATTCAAATTTATGATTCTTGTATCTACACTGACAATGAGTAGCTAAATCCAGAACCAGGGTAGTGGGAACCATGAAGAACTAACAAGGTAAAATTGAATAATTCGCAATTCTTGAAAAGAGTGCAATGCATGTATTAATTAATTCTCTTTGGTTTGAATGCTTTTTAACGGTGGCCAACTTTAGAGCTCGCCTAGTAGTACTGACTAGATCAAGATAATAATGAATAGGAGAAGAAATTAATTAACAAAATTTAATTGATGTTTCTTGTCGAATCAACCAAACTAGACCAAGAGGAGGTTGTACTGGAACAATAGGTAAGTGTTAGTAATGTCACACTATCGGGATGAATCAAATCACGTAATGAAATTTACCTCTCTCTTGGATCAAAGGTTTTGGTAAACTTAACTTATCATTCTGCATACTACATACTAGAAAAGGATCCGATTATCTAGTAATACCAAGTTAGGGACTTGGGGAACATAATACCCTAGTTAATCTTCAGGCTGATTTCACACTTGTCTTGGTTTAGGATTACTTTTCATAGTTACAAAAAAAACCTCCCTTTTGGGGAGATAAGTAGGTTAATCCACCTGAATAGCTATAAATTCTTCTAAGTGTACCAAATTTCCTGTGGGATCGATCCTAACCTCGATTGGCTTATATATCTTGACAACTGTTTTAGCCTTAAAAAAGGAAGTGTAGCTTGAGCTACATCAAGATTTTGGTATCGTTGCTAGGGAATACAACTAGACTTGTTTAATTTGAGTAGCTCAAGAATTAATCCGTGTTTTCCTCATTTTACATTTTTTGTTACTTTTGTTTTGTTTCAGCACGCAGGTGTAGTGTATGCTCAAAACGCGAAGTCGAAGCATTTCCTTGACTCTGTTTGACCCAGAGATCTAGAGAAGATTGAGAAGAATGGCCTAAGATAATTCAAATAACGCGGTTAATGCAGATTTGAATCAGAACCAAAATAAGAATGATAATGACAACAACCCACTACCTATTGAGGACATTGATCCACATCCATAGGAATTCAATGACGAAGCTTATCAGTATAACCAATATCAGTTGAATCCTATGGCTAAGGATGTGACTGGAGCCATTGTGTTACTGCCACTAGTTGATGACACAAAGTCCATCATTTCGAGTGGATTGCTTCAGATGCTGCAGAACTATGGGTTGTTAGCGAGCCTATCATCAAAGGATCCACATAGTGATCCACACAACATTATGTTTTTCTGTAAGAGTGTAATGGAAATGCAAAATCTGTTTATGGATGCTATTGGGTTTCATGTCTTCCCATTATCTTTCACAGGTAATGCAACTCTATGGCTATCCGAGCTCTTGCAGAGTTCGTGTCACGGACCAAGCCTAAGGCCTGGACGTGACACGACGAATGAGAAGTCCGGAGACAACTCAAACAATCCTCTTAGCATATTATGTACACATCCTTGGTTGTGAAAGCAAAATAAGACAAATAACAAGAGTCAATTATAAAAAGGGAAATGGAACTAAGGGAAGTCTTTCATGATCATAAGTAAGATAAGAAGAGTCGAGCATATACAAACTTAGTATCCAATAACACCTTTACCTTAGAATGGAGCGGGGGCCAAGACACTTCCCGGGCTCGCCCTCATAATAATAATTATCCAATATAAGGAATAAGTCTCAATATAGCATGAACAAAAGTAGATGTTGTCCTCGAATTTGATGACTCACCAAAAGCTTTCTTGGAGAAACGAACTAGCCACGCGGAGGAGGATGATCAAAAGGAGCTCCGGTTCTTACATGTTGATATCATATAGGCATAGAATATTAGTTGGTACATTTGAATGTACTAAGTATTGATGTGCTTTCAAAATATCGCACATTTGGTGCATAAAACAAAGGATTTTGTGTGTTCTCAATGCGACTTTTTATGGGTTTCATGTATTTTGTGTTTGTTTTTGCAGAAAATACAGGTTGGCATAATCTTTGACAAAAGTAGCAGATTTTGTTGAATTTAAGGACCAACGAGACCTACTATGAGTCATAGCCCAAGATACGAGTTATAGGGGATGATCATAGTGATAAACAACCTCAAAAGTCAAAAATCTGAGAAATTGAAGTTCAGCCATACGAGCCCAGGGTACGGGTCATAGTCCTCAGTATGACCTGTAGAAGAGGACCTTGCAGTGATTAACAGTGTTGATTTAATTTGGACCAAGAAATACAAGGTTGGACTACGAGAAAGCACTACGAGTTGTAGACCAGACAATGACTCATAGTCGTAATAGTCAAGTCCAAAATGCCAAGTCTGACTACGAAAGCCCGATTATGACTTGTAGGTCACCCTACGAGTAGTACCTACGAGCCGTAACTGCTGTCGATCAGATTTTCTAATTTATTTTAAGGACCTTTTGTAAATAATATAAATAGAATAAGTTAGAGTTTTTAGAGAAATGGAATCAGATTGTAGAGACAATATAATATTTTCTAGAGAGAATCTTTTAGGGTTTTAGAGTAGACAACTAGGGTTTCACTTTGAAGACCCAATTTGGGGATTGGAATCACTTGTAATCCAACTTGATTATTCGAGCTTGCGAATTCAAAATCAAGGTGGTTTATTGTTCTTCATTTTCCTTGGGTAATCTTTCAACTATGTGTATTTCATTCATTATTTGTGTTTTTGCCCAAGCTATGAGTAGCAAAACCCCCACAACTTGGGGTTGTGAGAATAGTGAGTAGCTAGCTTGAAATAACCTGGATTATTTGCATTTGTTTAGTTGGTTATTTGCATGTATTATCCATTTTCCTTCAGATTGCTTGTTGTTTGATGGTGGCCAATATCAAATCCCGCCTAGTGTCCTGATCCTGACCAAGGTAGTGATAAAAAGGAAAAGAAAATGGTGACATGATTCGATTAATGTGTTCTCGTCTAATCAACCAAACCCGACCAAGGAGAGGTTGACTAGGACAATAGGTAACGGTTAGTTTGGCACACCATGGTAGCCGACGAAGCACCATGATAAAATTTGACCTTCACCTTTACCAAAAAGCTGGAAGAATCTAAGTTACCGTCCTGCATGCAATGTCCTAATTGAAGTTATGTTATCCAGGGTATTTGAGTTAGTGAATCATGGGGAACACAATTCCCAAGTTGCTCCTCAAATTGATTTTCTCTTTGTGATTGTTAGTAAAGTTTTTGTAGTTATTTTACTCCAATTTGCAGAAACCCCCCTTTCATTAGAGAATATAGTTGGTTGATGCTTGAAATGACTGTTGGAGCACCAATGTGGTCAACTCCATATTCCCTGTGGATTCAACCCTAGCCTTTGGTTAGGTTTATACTTGATAGTGACTGCTTTACTGTTGGAGCATGAACATCAAATTTATATCACAGTTGCCGGGAATACAACTAGGTTTTGAAATGACTCCAAAAAGTGCCCAAAATGTGCCTCGGAAGTGCCCGGAATCGTAATTTTCATATATCTCAAAATCCTGCGTTATTTCAAAAATTCAACTTCATATTCTTGTTCAGGGGGTCAAATTGAGTGGGAAATGATTCTAACCCCGAATTTAGAGTGAACAAATAACAATTTCAATTTTTAAAGTGTCAAATTCCAGTGAGCAGTCCCCGATCCAGGCGCGATGCGCCACTATGTATTTGATGTCCAGTTTTTTTTATCTCGGTCAAAGACTTTTAAGTCTTGGACCTAAGTCCTCCCATGCATGAAAATACCTGTACTTACCCTTATTTCACCCTCATATCATCCAGGACAATCCTAAATATTTACTCAAACACTTAGCCAATATTTCATCTCCTAAATACAAGTCTCAAAAGTCATCCGGATCTTAAGGTTCTCAGTCAAGCTTCAAGTCTCCATCTCCAATCTTCTTCAAGGATTCTCCAAAGTCAAGGTATATGGGTTTCTTTCATGGTTTGCTTTCACCCATGATACCCAAGCTCTCTTTTACCTAAATTTGCATGATTTAAAGTTGATTTATTCATGGTCTTATCTATTATGAATTTCATTGCACACTATGTTGGAGTTTCATGAAATTATAGTTCTCTAGCACGTTTTGAGCTATGAATCTAAGATCTATGGTGGATTTTGATGAGAGGTGTAGATGTATATTGCTTGAGGGTGTTATCAAGTATCTATTGCTGTTTTTTCATTGAATTTTCTAGCATGATTTCACTCTTGAATTGCATGGTTTTATATTAGCACTACACACCCGCCAAGTGTTTGATAAATGTCCGGTTATGGATTCTTGAGTTGTTAATGGTCTAAAGAATGGCATATGAGTTGAGTGACTTTATCATGATGATCGGAATGCTTATACGAGTTGTTTTCATGAAGAAGTACCTATGGTGTTACAAGAAGATTGTTGGATTCCCATGTTTGTTGTGCTCTTGAGAAAATAGAGAAGGCCTTCCCTTGTTGCTTGAAATGTAATGGTTTGATGAGCTAGTTCTATGATTCCTACCGAAAAGGCTATGGCATAAGGTAGAATGACTAAGGGTTCCTACCAAAAAGATTATATCGTAAGGTATGGACATCCTACTGAAAGGCCATGCCGTAAGGTAGAATGACTAATGGTTCCTACTAAAAAGATCATGTCATAAGGTATGGACACCCTACTGAAAAGGCCATGCCATAAGGCAGAACGACCAATGGTTTTCACCAAAAAGATCATGTCATAAGGTGTGGACATTCTATCAAGAAGGTCATGCTGTAAGGTAGAATGAATCATGGCTCCTACCCAAAAGATTATATCGTAAAGTAGGAGACATCTTATACTACCTATCAAAAGGACTATGTTGTACGGTAGGGGTATAGGTAACACTGTCCAAAAAGGTTATACCGTAAGGCGACTGGGGGCCATTTAGCTCATTTCATGAAAGTTGGTAAAAAAAGGGTTGAGTATGTATTCCATATTGAGTTTACATTCCTTGATCATGATTTAAAAGCATGTTTTACCTTAAGCATTGATCATGCATGTCATATTCATGTTATACCTGTCCTTGCTTATTGTTATGCATTTCAATTATGTTGCCTATCCCTTCCTAGCATTGGATCCTACATACTTAGTATACTCAAACTTACTAATGCATACTCTATGCCTACATGATGTTACCATGTAGGAATCGAAGCCCAACTTGATCATCCTCCTCCACGTAGCTAGTATGATCTCTCTTAAGCTCTTTGGTGAGTCCTTCATTTTGGGAATAATGTTTATGATCTCTTACTTTGTTTTAAGACTATATTCTTTATATATATGTTGACTATGAGGGTGAGCCCGGTAGCTTGTCTTGGCCCCCGCTCTTATCTATGTAGTAGAGGTATTGTTGGACATGTCATGTGTTACGTTATGAGCTTTGCCTCTCTATTGACTCTTTATGTTTATGATATGGAAGTTGTACCTTAGCTCCGTTGTCCCTATGTTAAGAGGCTTTCTTGGGGTCCCTTCGAGTTCCCCATGCGCCATGTCATGTCTAGGCCCTAGGCTTGGGTTGTGACATGTTTTAACTTGGTTTCACTAATAGTTAGTTCAAGTGTTAATTTCTAAATTCTCTTGTATTTTACTTTTGTTTTTGTTTTTGTTGTTTAGAGTGCAGGGTATATTAGTTTTGTATGCCTAACACTCGGAGCCAAGACAATCCCTTAGTTCCAATTAACTTAGAGATCCACCGAATTGCAAGAAGAATGGCCCAAGAAAACGAAGACATCGCGATTGATAAAGCTATGGGGCGAAGTGATGATGATGTGGGTGGAGATGAAAACCCACCTCAAAGGGAAAATTGGCGACATCATAAGGTCATAGGTTGACCTTATAGCCATGGATGTCACAAGAGCTATAGTGTTGCCACCGCAACTGGTCGACAACAAGTTCACAGTGTCTAGTGGCATCTTTCAAATGCTTAAAAATCGTGGGTTGTTTATGGGGCTACCTTCGGAGGATCTCCACAGTCATCTTCACATTGTTGCGTTTGTTTGTAAGAGTGTGATGGGTAAACAAAATCTTTCGATGGATGCTGTTGGGTTACGAGTGTTCCCTCTATTTCTGACTAGAAATGCAACAATATGGTTCTCATAACTCCCTCAAATTGGGCCAAGTTACAAAGAGCCTTTTTAGAGAGATATTTTCCAAGGTCCAAAAAGATCAAACTCAAAGATCAAATCAACAATTTTGAGCATGAAATGTCCATCAAAGATTTTGATGTTATTATTGGGATGGATTGGCTTTATAAATATCATGCAGTGTATTGTAGATAAAAGCATGTGACTTTTAAGGACCCTGCATTTTCTCATATTATTGTACAAGGTGAAAGATCATTGATGTCTAATTAAATTATTTCTGTGGCCTTGGCAAGAAAGATGATTCGACAAGGTTGTGATGCATATCTTGCTCATATAGTTGATACATGCTTGGAGAGACCTAGTCTTAAATATATACCTACTATGTGCAACTTTCCAGAAGTCTTTCCACAAAAGCTTCCTGGCTTACCCCCGAAAAGGGAAGTTGAATTTCCAATTGAGCTTATTCCCGGATCTACTCCTATTTCCATTACTCCTTATAGGATGGCTCCAGCAGAATTAAAAGAGTTGAAAACTCAATTGCTAGAACTTCTTGAGAAGGGTTTAATCTATCCCAGTGTCTCTCCGTGGGGAGCCCCTGTTTTACATGTAAAGAAGAAGGATGGAACACTTAGATTGTGTATTGACTACAGACAACTCAACAAAATAACAGTCAAGAATAGATATCGACTTCTAAGAATAGATATCGACTTCTAAGAATAGATATTCCTTAAACTGCTTTTAGAATTCGGTATGGACATTGTGAATTTTTGGTGATGCCATTTGGATTGACTAATGCTCCCGCAATATTCATGGATCTTATGAATCAAGTATTCGAGCAATATCTAAATCAATTTGTGGTAGTTTCTATAGATGATATTTTAGTGTATTCCAAGGGTAGTAAAGATCATGATAAACATCTCTAAGTTGTTTTGATTTGAAGGAGAAAGAACTTTATGCAAAACTTTCCAAGTGTGAATTTTGGCTAAATAAAGCAGCCTTTTTTTGGGCAGGTCATGTCAGTCGAAGGTGTAAAGGTAGATCCTAGTACAATCCAAGCAATTACTGAATGGAAGCCTCCCAAAGTCTAATCGAAGTATGAAGCTTCCTAGGCTTGGTGGGATACTATAGGAGGTTCGTGAATGGCTTATCCATTATACCCTCCCCTTTGACCAATCTCTTGAAGAAAGAGGAAAAATTCATCTGGAGTGACAAATGCCAAGAGAGTTTTGAAACTCTTAAATCCTTGTTGACACAAACTCCTGTACTTACTATGCTAATAGAGGGAAAGGAGTATGTGATATATAGTGATGCATCTCATCGTGGTCTAGGGTGTGTTCTGATGCAAGAAGGGAAAGTTATTTCTTAAGCCTCTCAGAAATTAAAACCACATGAATTGAATTATCCTACTCATGATCTGGGACTTGTTGCTATAGTATTTGCCTTAAAGATGTGGAGACATTATCTATATGTCACGACCCAAGCCTAGGGCCTACACGTGAGACGGCAAATGGGGAGCCCGAAGGAACCCCAAACAAGCCTTTTAACTTATCGTTGCACATCATTGGTCAAGCAAGCATACAAAATACATAAGGCGTAAGATTAGGGGCAAAAGGGCCAAGGGGAAAGCTTGCATAACATCATAAACAATAGATAAAGAGTTAACCTCATATTATAGATACATACATGTCCAACAAACACCTCTATTACATAGATAAGAGCGGAGGTCAAGACGAAGCAACCATGCTCACCCTTATAGTCAAAATAGAACATAAAGAAGAATGTCTCAATTCGTAATAGGAACAACATATACTAAGGTCCCTGAAGTGGAGAACTCTCCAACTAGCTTGAGTAGTATCGAACTAGCCACGTGGAGGAGGAGGATGATCAACTTGGGCGCTGGTTCCTACATGGTGACATCATGTAGGCAAGAGTATGCGTTAGTACGTTTGAATAAACTAAGTATGTAGGATGCAGTGCAACAAGAAGTAGGCATCATAATCAAAATGCATAACAATAGGCAATAGGCATAATAAAATAATATGACATGAATGATCAATGTATAAGTAAACATGCTTAAGTAACTCATGCTCATATAGGATATCGTATGTATAGAAGAGACCAAGCTATATTTACAAAGTACAAATTCCTTGGTTGGTTAGTGATGATTTCACTCATCACCCTAGTGTGTGAGGTAAAAACCCCCATCTAGGTTAGTGATGATCGCAGCCATCACTCTGGTGTGTGAGGTACTAACTCCTCATCTAGGTTAGTGATGATCGCACCCATCACCCTAGTGTGTGAGGTACAAACCCCTCATCTAGGTTAGTGGCAATCTCACCTACCACCCTGGTGTTTGAGATATTAACCCCTCAACTAGGTTACCTGCATCGAGCATGGTCTAATGCAACACTTTATATAGAGTATATCATATATATGAGCTCATTTCATCATCATATAGTCAATCATATCATATCTTATGCTTTGAACCTTCAACTCCTCAAGAAACCACATTCAGACATTTTATCAAACACTTAGAGGGTGTGTAATGCTAATATAAAACCATGAAATATCGAGATAAAATCATGCAAGAAAATCCATTGTAAAACCATCAATCAACACCTTGCAACACTCTCAAGCAACATATATCAAAACCCCTCCTCAAAGCTTACAATAGATCAAAGATTTATAGCTCAAAGAATAGCAAAACAGTCACAATTTCACATAGCTTTAACATATAATAAACAAGACCCATATGTAAATCAAGTTTAAATCATTCAATTTGAGTAAAAGGAGGCCTAGGTATCATGGGTGAAAGGAACCCATGAAGAAACCTGCATACCTTAGACTTTAAGTTCCTTGAAATTGAGTTGAGAAAGAATGAAAGCTTAGAAGTGGGTCTTGGAATCCGAACTTGTTATTGGGTTTCCTTGAAATTGGTATTGGGGTCTTGGTGGAGGCTCTTGAGAGAATTGAGAGTGTATTTGAGATGAGAGTGATGAGTTTGATCCTTTGGAATAGTGTTTAGGTCTTTTAGGAAGGTTAAGATAGCATTGGAAGTCTAAAAAGGGCATTAGTGTAATTAAAATTTATGAAGTCGCCCTTAGTGAATGGATCGAAAAATTGGCGAAGCGTCATCTCACTGGAGACTTGAATGGTCATGTGGTACTCCACGGGTCATGTGGAGTGCCCGTGTGAAGTGCCTTAGAAAAAATGGAAGTTGGGGAAACTTGGAAAAATTGACGTCTCGTCACTTTGACGGACCACCTCACGGGCCGTGTGATGCTTCACAGTCTAATTGATGGTCCGTTGCACCACTCTTGGTTGCCAAAATGAGGCTAGGCCACTTCACTCCCAGGCACACGAGCCATCCCCCTTCAAACGGCCCGTCAAGGGTGCCCGTGGCACCACCCTTAGCCACATTTTTCCCATGCCCAACAAGCCTCCTTGACACACCTTATGACCCCTCCACACGGTCAGTAGCAAGCAACACGGCCCGTGCCATTGGATATGTCACCTTTCTTAGGCCAAAGATGGCCCTTTCGGACCCAAGTGACCCAGAAGGCCTATCTAAGGGCACACTGGCCATCAAGCTGCCCGTGTGACAACACTGCACGGGAGGACCTCACAAAAACGATCATAACTCCTTCATTCGGCCTTGGAATGTGGTGAAACTAAGTGTATTGCAAAGATAACTCAAAGGACTTCCATTTGACATGTCGCGGGCCACCTAGTTCCAAATATGCAAAATGTTATGCTAGTTTTAATTTGACCCTTGCATGAACCATCACCCAAAACTCAACTTTTAGGGAAGTCTTGAACTCGTTTAGGTACTAGGAGTCTCCCATGAACCTAATACACCCCCAACCTAATCAAATGAAGCTTGAAACATGTATGTGTAAGAGCATAAAGTTACCAGGTCTCACACTATATGGAGAAAAATATTATATATTCATCGATCACAAAAGCCTTAAATATTTGGGTACACAAAAGGAGTTGAACCTAGGGCAACGTCGATGGCTTTAGCTTATTAAGGATTATGATTGCACGATCGATTATCATCCAGAAAAAGCTAATGTGGTTGCAGATGCCTTAAGTCGCAAGTCCTTTGCAAGCCTATCCTTGATTCCACTGCCTTTCTTTGTTGAGCTAAGAGCAATGAATGCTCTTATTGCCCTTCATCCATCCGACTCGATTATTTCCCAACTGCAAGTTAAACCACTATTGCTTGAGCAAGTTAGAGAAGCACAAAAGTTAGATAAGAAACTGATGAGGCTGACCAAAAAGGTTCAAGATGGAGAAAAACATGATTTTTCATTAATAGAGGATGGTGTTTTATCTTATCAAAATAGGTTTTGTGTCCCTACTGATGAGAAATTGAAAGAAGATATCTTCAAGGAAGCACACACTACTTCATATGCCATGCACACTGGAGCTACGAAAATGTATTGGACCTTTAAGGAACACTACTGGTGGAATGGTATGAAGAAAGACATAGTGGAATACATTTCAAAGTGTTTGGTTTGTCAACAAGTAAAAGAAGAACATCAAGTTCCAGTTGGGTTACTGTAACACCTCACACCTTACAATATTGGTACAATTCAAATAAAACATGACATGGTTTGGACAAATGACGCTAAAATTTTAAAAGTGCTTGCATCTCGTGTTAATGGGCTATATGTGCGTTTAACGCTTAAGGGGGTCGAGCGTATACATGTTTTGTGTCGAATTAAGGAGATTACGGCCTTAAATGAAGTAAATGAATTGAGGTGCTTGTAGGACTTAGAAGCTAGCAGGTGAGTCATTTACTTGCTTAGCTTAAATTTGTTAATTAAACGGAGACGAGGCTCGACGTCGAATTTGTTCAAGTTCAATTATGAATAAAGTCAGTGTTAAGGGTGTAACTTTGGCCCATGTTTTAGCATCATAAAAGGGCTATATTTTCAGCCCAAGAAGTATAATAAAAATGGCCCAAAGACATAACAACACACCTAGCAAATTGGGCCCAAAACTAAGTAAGTGAAAGTTGGAAAATAGGCAGCCCAAGTCCATCAAGTTGGTACTCCAAAAAGGCCCAAGTATGAGGGCCAAGTTAGTGGATAACTAGCTTGATAATATGTGGTATGGGGTGGTCAAAAAGTCAAGGAAGGTCGGCCAAAGAACTCTTTATAAGAGGCTCCAAAGCAGCTCCACAATTTATTCTCAACTTGCACACACACACAAAAAAAAAAAAAACAGATATGTCTCTATAGTTCTCTCAACTTTTCTTCACTTTGTGAAGCAGCCAAACGACTCTTTTAGGGTTCTTAGGGAGCCTGTAAACCTTGAATACAAAGGTAAGTAATTATAGTTGTGTATTTAGTATGGTTTTATCATGAAAAACAAGAGATAGATG
>JAPFFP010044499.1:0-12359 GCA_026153255.1 Solanum medicagineum | reverse complement strand
ACAGTGTTCCATTCTTTTCGGCGGCATCCTTCCGCATTGGCGGCGAGTGGAGTGCCACAATCCCATTCATCATTTTTGATCTACATAAGCCAAAGCCCATAGCACTGGCGACGTCTCCGACATTTACTTAATTCCATATGAATTCACAAATTGGCCCATGAAGTCGATGCCCCAGACGTCAAAAATTTCCACCTCAAGAATCGAGGCCATTGGCAGCTCTTGGTGCTTCGAGATGTTGCCCTGTCACTGTCACTGGTCACACCCAAGCACTAACTCGTGGGCATCTTGATAGATGGTGGGCCAGTAGTACCCACATTAGAGAATCTTCTTCACCGTTCTGGCCCCACCATGATGACCCCCCACTGCGGATGAGTGACAGGCCTCCATGATACTCAACATCTCCGCTTCTGGAATGCACCGCCTGATAACCCCATTAGCATATGTTCTAAATAAGTATGGGTCATCCCAGAAGTACCTGCACACATCAAAAAGAAACATTTTTATCTGGTGAGGGTTAAGGTCCTCTGGCATAATATCGCTCACCAGAAAATTAGCAAAATCAGCAAACCAAGGAATGAGGTGAACAGAAGCTGCCAATACCTGCTTATCAGGAAAGGAATTATCGATGTTTAACCAATCCTTCAGTCTTGACTCATCCTCCAATCCGGACAAGTGGTCTGCTACTTGGTTCTCAGATCCTTTTCTATCTAGGACCTCAAAGACAAGCTCCTGCAGCAGGAGAACCCATCTGACCAGCCTTGGCTTAACGTCTTTCTTTGCCATGAGATACCTCAAGGCTGTATGGTTGGTGTGCACTATTGATTTGGTGCCTAATAAGTATGCCTGGAACTTGTCAAACGTATGTACCACGGCCAACAATTCCTGCTCAATCACTGTATAATTCTTTTAAGCATCATTGAGAGTTTTGCTGGTGTAGTAGATGGGATGGAAAATCTTGTTGTGCTTCTGTCTGATCCATAACAATTCTGCTTGCATGGCACATTACCACAAACGGGGCAGTATGGTCAGGTACAACCACCATAGGAGCAGAAATCAGCTTTTGTTTCAGGGTCTCAAAGGCCTATCTGCAACTATCATCAAAATGTAACTTTGCGTCCTTCTCCAATAGCTTGCAAAAAGAATGTGCGATCTTGGAGAAGCCTTTGATGAAGCTGCGATAGAAACTTGCATGACCAAGGAAACTCCAGACCACCTTCACAGATATGGGAGGCGGCAGTTTCTCAATCACCTCGATCTTCACCTTATCCACTTCTATGCCCTTCTCAAAAATCTTATGGCCAAGAACTATCCCCTCTTTGACCATAAAGTGGCATTTCACCCAATTTAGCACCAAGTTACCTCACAACGCTGTAGTGCCCTGCTAAGATTCAACAAACATATAATGAAGGAGTCACCCATTACAGAGAAGTCATCCATAAACCTCGAGAGTGTCATCAACCATGTCGGAGAAGATCGACATCATGCAGTGCTGGAAGGTGGCTGGGGCATTGCATAGCCCGAAGGGAATCCGTCTGAAAGAAAAAGTCCAATACGGGCAGGTGAAAGTAGTCTTCTCGTGATCCTCCGGGGCTATGGATATCTGATTTTAGCCCGAGTACCCATCCAAGAAGCAGTACCACCATTTACCTGCCAACCTATCTAACATCTAGTCCATGAAGGGCATGGGGAACTGGTCCTTCAAGGTCCACTTATTCAGCTTCCGGTAGTCCATGCACATTCGCCATCCAGTCACTGGTCTCAAAGGGACCAAGTTATTTTTGTCGTTGGCTATCACTGCCATGTCCCCTTTCTTAAGGACACACTGCACTGGACTGACCCACTTGCTGTCAGAAATGGGGTATATCACCTAGCACTCAACCACTTGATGATCTCTTTTTTTACAACTTCTTTCATAGGCGGGTTTATCCTGCGCTGATGCTCAATATTGGAGGACACACTTATCCTGCAATTTTATCTTGTGCGTGCATATCCCTGGAGGAATCTCTATGATGTTTGCATTGGTCCAACTAATAGCTTGCTTGAACTTTTGGAGGACCCCCAGCAATGCCTTCACCTGGTTTTCATGAAGATTTGTAGCTACAATCACAGGAAGAGTGTTGTTAGTGCCCAAAATACATACCTGAGGTGTTAGGGCAGCTTCTTGAGCTCTATAGCCGAAGATTCCTTGATGGATGGTTTAGCGGGGGGTGTAGACCTGTTCTGCAGATCTAAGCCCAACTTTCTAGGGACAAATGGCCTAGTTTCCCTACCTTGCAACGCATTCACGGTGGCTGCACACCCACTAATACCATCATCTGGGAAGTTCATCAACACCGCTACTAACGTGTCCACACTCATTGTTTCCTCTAGTAGGTTCTCAGATAGGCAATCATCTTCAACATCTAGGATCGACATCACCACCACCTCTTTAGGTCTCTTTATTGCAGGACACACACCGAACTTCACCTCTTCACTGTTAAGTTTGAACGTCAGCTCCCCTCGCTCTACGTCTACCAATGCCCTGCTAGTAGCCAAAAATGGTCTCCCAAGGATGATAGGAACCTCAAGATCCACCTGATCCAGAATAACAAAGTCTGTGGGAAAGATGAACCGATCCACACGAACCAGCACATCACATAGAATCCCCACGGGCTGCTTTACCGATCTATCTGCCATGAGTAGCCGCATTGTAGTGGGTATGGGGGCTCTTAAGCCCAACTACCTATAAAATACCAGCGGCATCAAGTTGATGCTGGCACCCACATCACAGAGAGCTCTTGCAAAATCAAATGCTCCAATGGTACATTGGATAGTGAAAGCTCCCGGATCTTCCTTCTTTTCTACAAGAGATCTTGTGGCAATGGCACTACAGTGGTAGAGATCATTTGATAGCTCGATCGTGCTTGTCCTCTTCTCAGTCACTAAGTCTTTCATAAACTTAGTGTAGCCTGGCATCTGCTCAAATGCCTCCACAAGAGGGATGTGCACCGAAATCTCTTTTAGCATGGACAAGAACTTCTGAAACTTGCCATCTTCAACCTTCTTATGCAACCTCTGTCGAAATGGTGATGGCGGCTCAGGAATGGTTGGCAGAGGTTAGGTCACTACTGGTGTCACCTCAGGCTTTTTAGCAACCTCAGGCTCTGCTGGCGTCATCTCAGCTTCTTCATTCAACTCATCGACATGCACCTCCACGGGGTCGGGCATCTTGCCTGTAGTTTCATCTAGACTTGCATTACTAGGTACAACAGGGTCATTGAGTACTTTACCGCTCCTCGTGGTTACTCTGCAATGATCATCATTTTTGGGATTCTGAATAGTGTCACTCGACAGTGGCCCCAATTTTCTCTGATTTATGGCTGCTGATAATTTCCACATTTGCTGCTATAGTTGCTTGATTGAGGTGGAATGCGAGTCGACCAATTGTCAAGCATTGGATATCTCCCCTTTTTATCTCGCATCCCTACCTCAGTGGACTCAACTTTGTCAAACATCTTTGCCATTATCTCTTCTAATTTTGATGTACCACCACCATCATTTTGACGCTCACGATTCCTATTCCTGTCTCTATTCTGCCAGTATCCTTGATAGTTCTGATCATGACCATAGTTCCAACTTTGGTTACCGACGTTGAATGGCCGGTAACCTCCCTGGCTGCCTAAGAAGTTCGCCTCCTTATTATACTATACTTTTGATCATGGCACCTAGGCATTGTGTCTATAGCTTTTACCTTTTTTGCACCTCCGTCTAGGAATCGCTTTGCCAGCAAGTCCAGTTGGGTCTTCATGTGTGCCATGTCTTGATCCCGTTCCTCCTCTTTTCGTCGTTGCTCCGCAGTCATCTTAAAGACGAGCCCCGAACAATCTCCATCTCTAGTGTACCATGCCCTGGTTTTCTTGGCTACTTGATCTAAGATCACCACTATGTCTAGGAAAGTCCTAGACATGTATGATCCCCCATAAGCAGCATCGATGAACGGCTTTGTCACAAAGTCGTAGGACCTATAGAAGACTGCCTTCAAATGCTTATCTGTAAGGAGATGATTGGGGCACTGCTTAAGTTTCTGCCTGAATCTCTCCCAAGTCTCATGTAAGTCTTGATTTGGTAGTTGCTTGTGAGACCCCATGTCATCTATGATTTTCAGCTACCTTGATGCGGGGAAGAACCCCTTCCAAGAATGCCTCCTTCAACTCTCCCCAAGTACGGATGGAATCATGTGGAAGCTCATTCAGCCACTTAGTTGACGCACCAGAAAGAGACAATGGGAATAACCGCAACCTAATTGCCTGCTGACTGACCCCAAGAATCTCAGAAGATTTACATGTCGCTAGAAAGTTTAGGACATGTTGATTTGCATCCTCTGTTGCTGCTCCGTTGAACAACCCTTTCAACTATAACATCTGCAGCATAGTGCTAGTGATAGTGAACTTAAAACCTGCAAGTAGTGGGGGAAGTACAATTGCCACAGTGGTGCCAGCACCCTCATCATCATCATTCATTGCTTAGGGCGACCGAGGCACTTAGGGTCTAACACCAGGTAGCGACACCCGTCTAAGTGGTGCTACCTGTGGTACCTCATTTCCAGCATTGTCATCATCACCCAAACCTTCATTTCCCCCACCTGCAGGGTTCATAGCTAAACTCTGTCAGTCTAGCTACTTTACGTTCCTGGGCATTCATTTTGCGGATTGATTTAGTAAGCTTGGGGTTGTAGGGAAGAAGGGTGAATTCGGTGGATTGATTTAGTAAGCTCGGGATCGTAGAGAAAGTGCTTCACCCTTGCTTCGGGTGTTTGGCATGCAACGCAGGATCCCTACCAAGAAACAAAAATAAGAAACAAAAGTAAAATTAAGGACTAGTATTACAAACTGAAAATAGAAACTAATAGACTATTACTTCGCCGTATTCCCCTGCAACGACTCCAAAATTTGATATGCCCAAATTTACACTCTGAACAAATTAGTAAAACGATCATTGATCAAATATAGAACTCAACCAGAGTTGAACTCGATCCCACAGGTAATGCGTGAGAATATATCTATTAACATCGTTTCAGATGTAATATCTATTCCCGAAACAAAAGTGCACAAAGTAAATGGGGGTTTTTGGTTTTTCGAACTAAGATACTAAAATTAAGTAGTAAATGAGTGAAAGAACGACAAGATTTCAAACAATTTATATGAAGCTAGGATTATGTTCCCTATGACATCTAATGCAATAGCCGAATCTAGTGGTGAACTCGTTCATGCTTATGTATGTAAGATCTAACAAGTTATGTAACATCTAATTCACCTCTCGATCCCTGTTACATGCATATCATTTATCATCTTTCAGTCTCAGAATATATACATACTAACCCTTGTCGTCAATCCCGGAATACTCTCATCTTTCGGTCTCAAGTACTTAGAATAGGTTAAAGCCTCCGAACTTCCGTCATAGAACTCTTTTCCTAATCAAAACATCCCTTTCGGGCATGCAAAGAATAAAGGCTTACCCTAATGCCGTCTCATTAAGGAAGAAATTATAATGAAGATTATTATGATATATAGGTTAATCAATCCCGAGATTTACCCCATATTCGCTTATCTTATTGATTTGTCATGGTTCCTACAACCCTAGTTGTGGGTTTAGCCTAACATATTTAAGGAAGAAAACTCACAATGATACAAGGAATTCATAATAAATGACTTACTATTTAAGAATCGATGAATCCACAAGTTACAATCTTGAATTCGATAAGCAAAATCCCAAAATCTTGTGAAATTTCTAAGAAATAATATGTTTTAGTGTTTTCTAGCTCTAGCCATTCAAGACTCTAAAAATGAAATAATATATACACACACACACACAGAAAACCTAATCCAAATTAAATTAGGAAAAATCCTGTCGGCAAGGCAATAGGCCAATAAACGGTCCGTGACACGTTGTATGGACCGCTACATGGTTTGTCTAGTCGTACTTAGCTACATGGGTGAACTGCTACTCCACATGCTGTTGGATGGGCCGTGTGAGTTCCGACGGTCCGTGCAACGGACCGTTTGCCACGCCTTAAACCATTTTCTTGCTCGTTTTTTCATACGCATCCATGACACGCTCCGTTTGGCCTCCCTTAACATATTTTTCTTGCCTTTTGATGATGACACCTCCACGTCACTTTGACGGCCGATTGCATGACCTATGCCACTCCAAATGACTCGTTTAACGAGCCGTAAATCCTGCCTTAGCCATTTCGCGTTGCCTCGCCTTCAATTGTGAGGCCACAATGGGCCTCACGTTCCATGTAATAGTACACGAGTCGTGTAGGCTTCCGTGTGCCCACACTTGATTCCATTTTTCTTTGGTTCTTTTTTATCCTTTTTCCATAAGTTCGCCCATTTCCCCCGCCTTCGTCATTTTTCCTAAAAAATCACAAAAACAAACATCAAAATAACAAGTTTGCTTGAGAACTCACAAAAATTCTCTGTTTCAAGCATTATGAGAGTCATATTTCTACGACTCATCAGTATGTGTAATCTTAATATATATCAATTTACACATCAACATGTCATGGAGGCAAAGTTAATACATGCCCTTGACAGCTGCGCGTCGCAGCACTGTTGCAGATCGATTCTTAATAGGAAAATTACGAAAAATGAAATTGCTAATCGTTTGCTCCTAAATTGACGTTAGACCCATTTCTCACTCAATTTGACCCTATGACCAAGAATACGAAGTCAATTTTTTGATATCACACTCGAATTTTGAGATATATGAAAATTGTAATTTCGGGCACTTCCGAGGCAGATTTTCAGACATTTTCTGGAGTCGTTTCACTGTGTTTGTACTCATATGGTATATAAAGGATATATATTTATAAATTATTCTGATGTTGTTCTATCCATGTCAATATAAGATGGTATAAGAATGGTATATAATGTGTGTGTGTTGTGTATGTAAATGGTATTAAAACTATATGTATATTGGTTTTATGTTGGTTCTGTTCATTCAACAAAAAGAATGTGCGGGGTGTCACGTCCCATTTTCTTCACAAAAATAGGAATCTCTACGACGTTGTGGGACAACTCTTTTGAGATTTTGAAAACAGAGTTCTCACCTAATATTTTAAGGTGCATTAGGACACTATTATAACTTAAAACTAAGTCTAAGGGTCTAAGACAACCAAAAATCGGATAAGGGTTCACATTATCTCAAAGGGAAAATGTTAGGCACTCTTCAAGGTTCGCAAATGTGGGTCCCACCATATCTCGCATTTATGTGGAGGGTTAATAAATAGGATCTCTAATTTTAAGAAAACTATCCTAAAAAGGCCTAAGTGACAAAATATATTAAATTACATAAATAATTTAAACAATTAAAAAACTAATTTAAACAATTAAAAAACTAATCTACCCCAAACAATTAAAATTAAAAATAAAAAAGAGAAAAATATTAGGACTATACGATTCATTTACCACTCAGATAAGTTACTCGACGACAAAATTAGATTTTGTCATTTAGCTTCACTTGGCTAGTTTAAGCCGAAGGGGAAAATCAAAGTTTCATCCTATTAAGCTCGAGTTAAATCACATCATGTCCGAGGGTCCTATTTACCCATACCCCTCCTAAGTTGATTTTATTATTAACCTAAAGAGGCACTAAAAAAATGAAAAATTCTAATCATTTCTTAAAGTACCTATCGTCCCAACCTAAGATCCAAGAGGCATTGAACTTTTTTTCTAGTTTTGAAGGGCTCCTATTAGAATAGGCGTCACAATAAAACACAAAAAACAAGCATTTAGCGCATAAAATCTCATATATGCCTCTTAACTAACTAGCATGTTTGAAAACACACAAATAGTAGAAGGGTTGGGACATGCTAAATGAATGTATCAACATTCAAAGGCAGAAAAAGGAAAATGCATTAAAAAAATTAGAAACTTAAAAAAGAAATCTTTGACTATTCTTTTAACATGAAAATATTTATCAAAGTTTAATAGATAATTAAAACAACATTTTATATGTTAAATCCAATAACTTCAAAGAATATATTTGAAAATATTTAGACATGATAAGTATTATAACATACTAAGAGTTACTTATTATTTAAATAAGATAAAAAAACAAGCATTCTAATCATGTGATAAGCGAAAAGTAAAACTAATGAACATAATTTTGAGTCATAGAGTAAATTTTAAAAACTTATACATTTTTTAAGCAAGGTAACATGTTAAAATGTTTAATTAAAATTTTATAACTTGAAAAAATCCTATAGGCAGTATTACTGTGAAATCCAATATATTTAAAGTGTACAAAGAGATTTCTAAGATAATTTAAATGTTAAAAATATTTAATAATTTTTATTATATGTCAAAAATACTATTAAATTCTAACAACATGTCAAAAAGTTAGAGCAAACATGCTAATGAGATGGTGATTTCAAAACATCAAGGTGAGTGAATCATATGTGACAATAATTAAAAGTAAATCACTAGCTCACTAAGTTTGGTCCTTTATATATATATACACCTGCGAATCTAAAGTGAAAACAAAATAATCATAATCAAGCAATTACATTCTATAAGCAGATTTTCTAACACGCACACAAATAAATAATGACAAAATAAAATAAACAAGTCGCACGATATTTCCCCTCCTCCTAGTCCCCAAATTTTATTATTATTATTACAACGATTATTACAAATAAAGAATGTTGAAAATGAATAATTCAAGAAAAACAAATAGATAAATGAATGCAGAGTCACGCATACTCCCAGTCCGAATCTGCATCTCATCCCAAGCAAACTCTTCAACGACTTGAACGAACTAAAGATCCTCCTACACTAGAAAAAAACGTTGTGATATTCAAGGAATAAAAAGAGAACAAACATAATCAAAGACTAACTTGGATGCCTTTCACAAAGTTTCAATTATGTGCAAATTGACAACAAGAAATTTGAAAAATCTAGAACAATAACAATAATAATCCAAATTTTATAGAATTAATATTTACTCTTGACACATCAAGATCACAAAATATCAAGGATTTCGAGTAATGCTTGTGTCAAAAGGATTTTGGATCGAAGTGAACCAATAATGGAGAGGCTGAAGTCAAGATAGGCCAAAGTGACATGCAAAAGTAATCAAATACGATAAGAAAAAATCTTTTTCGTGGTCTCTGGAACTCAATATGAATAAAGAATTAGTATCAATTCGTACAAAAGTCTATATGGTCTGAAGAGTGTCCCTTGTGAATGAAAAAGACTGATTTTTATAGCACAGAAGAACTGATTATCAAAGGAAATTAAAGGTAAGGGAATCAATTAACCAAATTAGAAAAATAAATTAATAAATCCAAGATTTAGTCAAAATCTTACCAAAATTAATTGAGCATGAAAAGAAAATACCAGAATTTCCTCATGCCAGCCAACGTTGCCATATAGGGTACAGTAAAAATCAGTAACCACAAGGAGAATTAATTGAGGGTGATAATTTAATTGGTGCTAAAAATCAGAATCATTATTAGCATAAACATAAAAGATATAGTAAATTGAGATAAATTAAAAACTAAATAAGACTTAAGGAAAATAAACAAATTAAAAAAAAAAAAAAGAGAATCAGTCACGACTACTCAATCTTATCCCATTACAGGCGATTCAAACTTTGAATCGGCAAACAAATTCGGTGCATATATTCAGACCCATCATAAAAATTGTTTGCAACTTTTAAGATAAAATGAGCTCTGTCAAAGCTGAAATAATGTTAATAATTTCAAATGAAAATGAGGAATATTAAGGAATCAACAAGCATGATTCACAATACACATCACATATTACACATGCATGAATTTTGGCACTATATAGTACCACACTAAAACAGTATGTGCAATAGAACAACATACCATGACGGATTCAAAAGAATCTGTCATTGATCTTTGAAATCTCATTGAAAATGGTCAGCTATCACTGTCAATGATGGTGGAATTCGGTATTGGGGGTGTTAGTGATTAAAATAGGAGAATTTGGGAGATTTAATCTTAGCCGCTGGACTAAAGATGAATGGACGCGATCGATTCTTGACAAGGGTGAGTCGAATCCGAATAAAGAAAATGAGCATTCTGATTTGAATTGACATGAAATTGAATTGGAAATTTAAAATTGGACCACAAATTAACTCAATTTAGATTAGAATTGAAAGAAATTTTTCAGGAATTGACTAGAATTAAAAAGAATTGGATAAAAGGGCTATAAATTAAAAAATTGTAATGTAATAGATTATCATCTAATTAATAATACACATTTACGTAAAGGTACAATATTTTAAATACTAATTTTATATAAAGAAAAAATGTGTAAATGTATACTAAAATCGTTATTAAAAATATTTTAAAATGTTACTTTATATTATAAATTGATAAATACTATGGTAAAAATTCATTCAAAATATGAATAATAATGAGTATATTACTAATAATAAGTAAAAAAATAATAAACAATAAAAGTAACAAATAATAATAAAAAATAATATTAAAAATAATGATATTACTATTACTATTGACAACAACAACAACAATTTAAAATGACAAAATAATTAACGAAAACATTTTTGAAAAATCAAGACTGTTAAAAATGCACAATTATTTGGATAAAATTGATAATAAACTCATTTATTTTAAAAATATATATTTAGTCAAATGTCAATCCGAAAGAGGTAATAGGTCGATCAAAATTTGGTGTCAACATAGGGTATTAATAATGAATTTAGAACAGTTACCTAACTGTCGTAGCATCTGAACATCGACTTCTGAAAGTATTCGAATCGTGTTCATTCAAATGATGTCTTCCAATTCAATATACACGGTGTGCGCGTATGAACGTGCCTTACCACCGAAGTATCAACTTTGTTACGACACTCATAAAACCAGATCTAGAAAGCCAAATGAAATCCACCATAGAAAAATGATGATGGATTGCTATCCAACTTATGGCTACATGTGCGCAGTAAACTCCGAAAATAGTCATCTCCCCATGGGTATTTTATATACTCCTCAGTCTCAACAAAGTCAACATATTTATTGTTGATATGGATTGATTGGCTCCGTACCAAATAAAAATTAAATGGATAAAATATACAATTGTCATCTTGACAAGGTCTTCCCCATTTATGAAACCTTGAGCCTTAAATGCTTTATAGAACTCAGAATTAGCAATTATACTATTCCTAGGAAAATACAACTCAAGCAATCCATTTTAGACTAATGGGTCTGACACAAACTCACTGTTTACACCACACTTAAGACCAGTTATCACATCAAATTCGCTTATTCCGAATTCAGTGCTATTCATGTTAGTGATGAACATGTCATTCCTATCATTTTGTGTTACAACTAGTAAGAGGCTTCAAATAAATTGTAACCTTAATGAACAACATATCATTAAAATAACCAAATGGAGTTGCTAAAAACTCCTTGAACTGTTCATCACTGAGCCGTTCCTTGAGATCATCAAATACACGCAATTGATTTAAGATGCCCGTGTGAGTACGCTTTCTTGCCTAACATATGAAACACATGTTGATTTCATTTTTAAGGATAAAAACTACAATCAAAGTACAATCCAAAAAAACAAACGAAAAGAAAAAATAAAAAATCATGACTATGTATATGCATTATGTATATAATCTAGCATTTACATAGATGCGAAATAATAAATGACATAATCGTCGTGGAGTCAGGATGGTTGGGGGGGGGGGGTTTCACATATATATATACTAAATATTTGGGTGTATTAGTATGTCAGTGACAAGAACACTTCTAACTATTTCAATACTAGAACAATACATGAAACATTTAGTGGAGATAAGTCACAAAACATTGTGGGGTGGGTCAGCACATTAACTTTGAAAATCATTCCATATCAATTTAATAAAAAAAAAGGAGTAATGTTAAATCATTCCCATTTAGTTAATAAAAGAAATAATCGCAAAACAAGAAATGTTTTCTAAATAAACACAATACATACTTGTGTATATATGTGATTTGTGTGTAATATGACAAAAAACAAGTATATTCCATACATATTAAAACATAAAATTAGACATGCACCAATTCAAGTAAAAGATATACTAATTAAAAACTTAAAAGGTGTGTTCTTCATATTTATTGGTATCCCCAATATAGAAATATACTGTTTTCATAAATATAATTATGAGAATAAGAGATTTTGAATACCTTAGCACGGGATTTCACTTTTCTCTGATTTAAAGATTCGTCCTTTGACATATTCTTCAATTTTTTGTGGCGGGGTTTGTCACGACCCCACCGAGGGCCGTGACCTGTGCCCGTTAGGGACACTTACTCATGCATAACATAAACATCCTAGTCA
>JAPFFP010044498.1:0-12360 GCA_026153255.1 Solanum medicagineum | reverse complement strand
AGTTTGAATCAAATTTGGTATCCAAGTTTGAATTGAATTTGGTATCCAAATTTGAATTGACTTTGGTAGCAAAATTTAAATTGAATTTGGTAGCCAAGTTTGAATTGACTTGGGCCAGATTTCAACAAACAGTTGTACGTAGAAGAGACTTGCTGAGACATCAACGACTTGATCAACAGAGTGAAGGTGACGAACCTCTAGTGCCTTTTGTTGAGCTTACTAATGAACAAAATGAAAGTCAATTTCAACATGTTTCATCCTGATATGAAAACAAGGATTAGAACAAATGTATGTCGTGCTAATGTTGTCACAGAAAATAGTTGGTGAAGAGGACAATAATAGGTGAAGCTCCCTGAGCAAATTTGTTAGACAATTGACTTTAGACACAACAATCGCAACAGTTCGGTACTCAGCTTCCGTAGATGAGTGGGAGACAGACTTTTGCTCTGTTGTTGAAGTTCTATCTTATGGATTCCTAGCCCAAACAGGGTCAGAATAAGCAAGTATGGTCTGCTGGTTTGTGATTTAGCTAGACTCCTAATGTGTTTGTGTTTTCAAGCTGTGTAATAAGCGTTTGATAGCTTTCCAATGATACACTTTGGGATTATGCATAAACTGAGACAACTTGCTCACAACAAACCCAATGTCAGGCTTAGTGAAGGATAGGTACCGAAGCTTACCCATGATTTTTCTGTAAAGGGAAGTGTCAACTATAGAATCAATTTTGGAATCAACAAAGGTGCAGTTTGATGTCATTGGTGTTGGAACACCCTTGCAATCAGTCATATGCAATTCATCCAAAAGATCCATGACATGTTTTTGTTGAGACAAATATATGGTAGTTAGCGTGGCTATACCCTCAGTACCCAAAAAGTAATGCAAAAGACCGAGATCTTTTAGAGAGAACCATCGGGACAATGATGTAATTATGGACCTAACACTTTCTTGAATACTACTCGTAATAATTATGTCATCAACATATATGACAATCTATAAAATGACGCCAAAATTATAAAAAGTAAACATAGAGGAGTTAGATTTTGATTTGACAAATCCAATACTTAGTAGGTGGTGAGCTCGGTGTACCATTCCTTAGAAGCCTGCTTAAGTCTGTATATGACCTTTTTTAGCTTGCAAATATATCTTGAATGTTTAGAGGATCTGAAACCAGGAGGTTGTTGCACAAACACATCTTCTTGAAGTCCGTTTTGGAGAAAGACATTATTGATATCTAACATGAATGGGCTGGAAGCGTTGGGCAGCAATTGCAAGAACTAAGCAAACTATTGCAGGCTTGACAACGAGGCTGAATGTAGAATGATAATCTAACCCAGGTCTTGTTGTGAAGCCTTTGGCTACTAGGCAAGTTTTATACTTGTCAATGCTTCCATCAGGTTTATGCTTAATTCTAAATAACCATTTACAATCTACAAAATTGCGAGAGGGATCACTAGGGACCAAATCCCATGGTTTCTGATTAAAACATCATATTTTTCTCTCATTGCTTCTTGCCATTTGTGATATAATTGTGTTTGGCGATAGGAATGAGTAATTAGTAGAGAGGGATAGGTTTAAATAAGAAAGCTCTTAAGTTTTAGGCTATTTGTTTTTGAGTGGGTGACCATTATGTGAGAACTGGTGGTTGGTTTCGATGTGGTGATGGTTGAGGGGTTTGGACAGATGTGGTAATCGTAGAGGTTCTATGTCTATAGGTTTGGGTGATGGGTGGCTTACATGTTGTTACTGGAGAAACAGGAATAGGAGTGGATTGGATGGGGCTGGAAGAAGTAAAGGTGCTTTCTGGATTGTTGATAGAATGTGGAGATGTACCTAAGCTTGACAATGTCACTGAGAAAGGAAGAGAGACCTTTTTGCACCCGTACACAATGGCTGAGGTAGTTCAAAACAATGTGGCTCTACTGGGATATCATTGTGCATCTATTTTGAAGGAGATAAGTCATCCTAAGAAATTTTCAAATTGTGATATTTATAATTAGAAAAAACATTGGTAACAGGATAACTAGTTTCAAAAAAACACTGCATTTCTAGAAAGATAAACTTTGGAGGTGGTCGGGTCAAAGCATTAATGACAATAAATTTATTTGAAAATCTCAAATAGACACAACGTTTTGATTTTGGATCAAGCTTATTCTGGGCATAAGTTTTTTCCAAAGAGTTTTACGTTGTCATAATTTCGTGATTCTTGAGATAAAAGCTCGTATGGGTACTTATCATTTAAATTTGGATTTTTCATCTTGTTTATGAGAAATACAGCTTGATGACATGCAAAGCTCTGGTAGAGAAGGTTGATAAATTAGAGTTTTTGCAGTCTCAACAACATGATTATGTCATCTTTCAACTACAACAACTCTTTGTAGCGTAGTAGGTGGGAAAATTAAGTGTTCAACACCCTGTGATTTTAAATAAGAATTTAGACTTTGAAATTCACTTCTTTTTTCAGTTCAAAAAGCTAGTATTTTTGTTTGCAACCGATGTTCAATCAATGGATGTAGTGTTTTGAAAACATCTAAAACCTCATGTTTGGATTAAATCGTGTAGAGTCACATGTATTTTGAAAACTGGTCCACAAATAAAATATAAGATCTTTTTCTATCAATGGATAGAACTGTTGACGAGCCCCACAAATCACTGCAAATAATTTGGAGAGGTCTATGACTCTGCAAAGGATTTGTAGAAAAAGATTGACTATGACTTTTATTTGATTTACATGAATTAAAAATGGAATGAGATTTTTTCTTAACTGGAATAAAAAAATTATTTAAAAATATATCTAAAGTACGACGTGTTGGATGCCCTAAACGTCGATGTCACAGATCTAAAGACATAACCACATTGCATTGTGATTGAGAAGAAGAAGAAGAAGGATTGTCTAGCGGCCACTCATAAAGGCGCCTTCTACTCCGCCGTTGAACTAATGGTGCCCCCGTACTCAGATCCTTCAAAAGATAAGAGAATATAAAGAATTTAATAGATGTTTGATTGTCACGAAAAAATTGAGAAACTTAAATCAAGTTAGTAGAAATGAAAGAGGAACAAAGTATATTGGATAATTGAAAACTAGAATTAGATGCTGATAAACCAATGTTACTAGTGTGAGAAATTGGTATGGTGTTACCATTTTCCATAGCAATTTCATTCGAACCATTGTAGTCAGCAACTTTGTTGAGACTCTGGGCATCTGTTGCTACAGGATATGTAGCCCCAGAATTGATTATCCATGGGGCTGATTGTTGCATGCGTTGTCCAGCAAAGTTGGCCCGTGCTTGAAAATGATTATGAGATTGAGAGCGACAAACAAGACCAGAGTGACCAGGTCGGTCATGTAATTGACACACTAAGATGACTTCTTGTGAATCGGTGAGATGTTATGCCCGGGCTAAGAACATTTCCATTGATAGTTGTTTGAATGCCTATTATTATTGATGGAGTTTGTCACTCCCCGAGCCTAGGGTCTAGACGTGACATGACGAATGAAAAATTCGAGGGAATCCAAAACAAGCCTCTTAAGTACATACGGAACATCCTTGGTTTGCGGAAGCATAAATAAGAAATAATTTAATCAAAGGGAAAGATGGGACTAACGGATGTTTTCATAAAACATAGCATAAGAGTCAATCTCAATAATACCATTGAAAACATAGCATAAGAGTCAAGCTCAATAATACCAAATCATATTAACATCCAACGACACCTCTACATACGAAATAGGTCGGGGGCCAAGACATTCCCCGGGCTCACCCTCAAAGTTAGTATCCAAAAATAACAAAGTCTAGGCATAGCATGATGGTATGTGAAATTTTGTCCCCAAATGTAGAGGACTCGCCAAGAAATTCGTCGATCGGACATCGAGTGGAGGCGGTGGAGGATAGTACAGTGCTCCGCTTCCTGCATGGTTAGATCATGCAGGCAAAGAGTATGCGTGAGTACTTAAAAGTACTAAGTATGCAGGGTATAAATGCAACAAGGATATAAGCCATATACAACAATATGCATAGTTGTAGTCAACAAATGTGGGATATATGTGATGCATGCTCCATTGTCAAATTACATGGTGATAAGTAATCAAGTTACATAGCATATCATGCATAGATAGGAAATGACCACAACCGACATATAAGACCAAGTGAGCTACTATTTAGATCCTGATATTTGCCCCACACCAAATAAAATGGTGGTTGACCTTGTCGGGGTAAACCAAACACTCGTCATACGGGTACATCCCCCTTTTCGGAAAGTGCCCCACGGTTACCTTATGGGCACATTCCCCTTTTCGGTACCCATGGTTGTCAAACTTACGGGCAAATCCCCCATTTCGATATATTTATGCTTTATTGACCTTACGGGCACATCCCTAATTTCAGTATATCTTTCACAATTACCGTGCAGGAACATCCTTCGTTTTGGACTAATCAGACAAAGTTAAGCTATATGAATCCATTATCTACTTCAATTACCTATGATGGCAAAATAGTTATGGGACAGTGGATTTGCCAAGGTCTGCTCGGTGCTAGGTCACAATCTCAAGGAATACTCAAATTATTATCATTTTCATAATATGTAAAACATTTCAATATTCTCAAAGTTCATAGAGTAGGTTATCAAAACCAAAGCTTCATCATATCAAAATAGGGCATCATAACTTCTCATAGCTTTCACAATATTCTCATAATTCATAGCATATAAGGGAGCCATTTCACAAATCATATCATGCCCAAATTATATATCTTGCCATAGATCATTTATCAACACAAGAAGCTTAGATCATAATGTAGCAAAACATGGTGGGTACACATTTGTAGTCAAAATCGTGCAAGAATATCACATTTAGACATAAGGAGAGTAGTGAAAGCTCTTTTTTCAAATCATGCACAATAACCCACCAAATCATATCAAAACATTTTTGAGGTCCCTTTAAACCCTCATCATAACATCGCATATATTTCATATCTTATCATCTCATAATATCATGTAGAGGAAAATAGCATAATATTCATCATAGGTTCCTTTGAAATCATGTTATGCAAATAACTCATGAAACCTTCATGAAAATCCATAACTTGGAGAGAGGAAGCCTGTGAAGAAAATGGTTGAGCTTGTGGAGGAAAGGTCCCTATAATCAAAACCCACATACCTTAGTGGTTATGATGGAGAAACCCTGAGTTGGAGAAGATGGAACCAAAACCCTAGCTTGTTCTTCCTTTGGGAGCTCAAGAACTAGGGAGCATTTAGACTTAAGAATTTTATGAGGAAATGAGATGAGTTGAGGGTTATAATCTGATAAAAGAGCCTCCTATGGGTCTAAAATGATGTAAGATAAGCATTAAAGGCTGAGAAATGACAAAACTACCCCTCATAAAAGAACTAGCCGGACCGACCTATGAGACCCCGTATATGACTTATAGTCCACTCTACGAGTCGTAAACAGCCTCTCATGGATGAAAAGCCTAAAATTCAGAGTCTCTAGAGAATGGCATAAAACCTTGGCTTAGGACTCGTAAATCAGTTTACGAGTCGTAAACACCCCTCCTAGGTGAGACGTCCAGGAACATCCTGTCATTGGAACCTACCACTAAAACCCCCTTCTACAACTCGTAGAAGGCTTTACGAGTTGTATTACAAGTCCTAGACTAGACTTCAGGAATATCACAGATTTCACCAAGTCTGCCAAGTCTTACGAGCCCTTTGACGAGCCGTGTTATGGCCTACAAGTCGTAATCCCTTTCGTAAACACCAACTGAACCAAAACTCACTCGTTTTTCTGAACTTTTCATGCTCAACCTAGGTGGGGTCTTACCATATCTCCTCCTTGGGAAAATTCATCCCCGAATGTACTGAGGCCAACTCTACAGAATGAATTTATGCACCCCGTGCCAAATCACCATATATCAAAACACCATGCGGGCAACATTTAAAATCGTAAAACCATGTTTTCAAATAATAGTTATAATACAAGTCTCAAAACCACATATATATGCATAAATGTCATGAGGATAGCATGCAAGGAAAAGAGGATCCTAAGACAAGAAGATGGTATTACCTTAAACTTGATTAGAATGGAAGAAATAAGGATAACGTTTCATCATATCGGCTTCGACCTCCCATGTGGCACTTTCTACATGTTGGTTCCTCCAACAGACTTTGATGAAGGCTATCTCTTTGTTTCTCAACCGCTTAACTTGCCTATCCAATATTTCTATCGGAACTTCTTCATAGGCCAAGTTTTCGATGACATCAACCACCTCTAAAGGCACAATGGAGCTGGGATCTCCAACACATTTTCTCAACATTTAGGCATGGAAAATCAGGTGAACCATACTCATCTCCATGGGCAACTCCAATTCATATGCAACCCTTCCAATATTCCTCAAAATCTGGGAAGGCCCTATGTACCTAGGGCTTGACTTTCTCCTCTTCCCAAATGAATCACAACCTTCATTGGTGAAACCCTCAAATACACCCAATCATCTACCTTGAATTCAAGGTCTCTCTTCTTGGTGTCGGTGTAGGACTTTTGTCGACTTTGAGCCATTATCAGTCTCTCTCTTATCATTATCACCTTCTCCAAGGCTTCCATTACTAGATTCGGTAACACCAAAGCTATTTCTCCCACTTAAAATCAACCAACCAGGGCTAGACAATGCCCCCATAAAGGGCTTCGAAAGGAGCCATCCCAATAATTGTGTGGTAGCTATTGTTGTAAGCAAATTCAATGAGTGGAAGGTGCTCATCCCAACTACCCTTAAACTCCAAGATACAAGACCTGAGCATGTCCTTAAGAGTTTGAATAGTCCTCTCAGCTTGCCCATCTGTTTGTGGGTGAAAGGTCGTACTAAGCTTTACTTTGGTGCCAAGCCCCTTTGGAAGGACCTCCAAAAGTCCGATGTGAATTAGGCACCGAGATCCGAAATTATGGCCAATGGAACACCATGCAATCTTACCAATTCATAAATGTATAACTTGACATACTCTTTGGCACTATACGTGGTTTTAACTGAAAGTGAGTCAACTTCGTCATTCTATCACCAATAACCCCAATGGAATCAAAATTCTTTCTACTCTTCGGCAACCCAATCATAAAATCCATGTTGACCTCTTCCCACTTTCAAATAGGGATCTCTATTTCTTGGGTCAAGCCACCCGGCCTTTGGTGCTCAAGCTTGACTTGTTGGCAATTATGACAACCGGCCACAAACTTAGCAATATCTCTCTTCATACCACTCCACCAAAACACTTTCCTCAAGTCTCTATACATCTTGGTAGAACCGGGGTGAATAGAGTAAGAGGATTTATGAGCTTATTACAAGATCATCTCTCTCAAGTCATCAACATTGGGAACACATAGCCTACCTTTATGCCGAAGAATACATCTCCCCCTTAGGAGAATGCCTCCACCTTACCATCTCTTACCAATGGCTTCAATTCTACCAAGGCGGTGACAAGATCTTTTTTGGACTTGACCTCTTCGACCAAAGAGGATTGGGAACCATCAAGAAC
Source organism: Solanum medicagineum (assembly GCA_026153255.1). NCBI lineage: Eukaryota > Viridiplantae > Streptophyta > Magnoliopsida > Solanales > Solanaceae > Solanum > Solanum medicagineum. Next base: position 4,845 of record JAPFFP010044498.1, on the reverse strand, counting down.
TAACGCACCCCCATTTGCTACTTCATTCAATCTAACTCCCAACTGAGCTAGCCAATGGACCTCTCTTGCCAATTCTTTCTTGCTATCCTCCAAGTGAGTCATACTACCCATGGACACCCGACTTAGGGCGTCGGCAACCACATTAGCTTTGCCCGGATGGTAATATGCACTCATATTGTAGTCTTTGAGGAACTCTATCTACCTACATTGCCTTAAATTTAAGTCTCTTTGAGTGAACACGTCTTGGATACTTTTATGGTCGGTAAACACATCCACATGAGCCCCATAAAAATAGCAGCGCCATATCTTCAAGGAAAACACCACGACCGCTAGTTCAAGATCATGAGTGGGGTAATTACGCTTGTGCACCTTTAGTTACCTAGAAGCATAGCAATGACTTTGCTGTTTTGCATTAGCACACACCCCAATCTAATTCTGGAAGCATCGCAAGACACTACGAATCCCTCTAATCCTTTCGAAAGAGCCAAAATAAGAGCGGACATAAGCTTGACCTTTAAGGTTTGGAAACTCCTTTCACACTTATCCATCCATACAAATTTTCCCCCTTTTCAAGTCAATTTGGTCAAACGAGAAGAGATTGAGGAGAACCCATTCACAAACCTTCGGTAGTACCTGGCTAACCCCAAGTAACTTTAAAAGTCTATCGGAGTCAATTGCCTAGGCCAATTTCTTACTGCCTCTGTCTTTTTTAGATCCACCTGAATACCATCACTGACACCATGTGACCCAAGAATGCCACCTCCTTTAGCAAACACTCGCATTGTCAAATTTAGCAAAGAGCCTCTCTTCTCTCAATGTTTGCAATACCACCCTTAAATGTTGTGCATGATCCTCTTTTGTCCGGGAGTAAATCAAAATGTTGTTAATGAACACCACAACAAATGCATCAAGGTAGGATTTAAAGACCCTATTCATGAGATCCATAAATATTGTTGGGGCATTAGTTATATCGAAAGACATCACCACGAACTCAAAATGCCCATATCTTGTTCAGAAAGTCATTTTGGGAATGTCACACTCCCTTACCCTCAATTGATGATACTCGAACTGAAGGCCAATCTTTGAAAAGTAAGTAGCCCCTTGCAACTGACCAAATAGGTCATCGATCCTTTGCAATAGGTACTTATTCTTTATGGTGACCTTGTTGAGTTATCGATAGTCGATGCACATTCTAAGCAAACCATCCTTCTTTCTCACAAACAATACCGGTATGCCTCAAGGTGGCTTGCTTAGCATTATGAACCCTTTTTCTAGTAAATCCTTTAGTTGCTCCTTCAACTCCTTTAACTCCGCCAGGGCTATTCGATATAGAGGAATGAAAATGGGTTGGGTATCAGGGAGGAGATCTATACTAAAGTCTATTTCCCTTTCGCGAAGGACACTCAGAAGTTCATGGGGAAAGACATCAAGAAACTCATTGACAATGGGAACTGGCTCAATAGAAGGAACTCTAGACTCAACATCCTTAACCCGCAAAAGATGATAAATACAACCCTTGGAAATCAATTTCTGAGCCTTAAGTTAAGATATTAACCTATGCTTGACTACTGAATCATGACCTTCCCATTCAAGGACAGGTTCACTAGGAATTTGGAATTTAACCTTACGAGTTCTACAATCAATAGTGCCATGATATGCATGTAACCAATCCATCCCCAAAATGATGTCAAAATCTACCAAATTTAGTTCATAAAGTCAAAAGAAAATTTTTTATGCAACACCGACACGGGACAACCCTTATAGACCTTTTTTTGCAACAATATACTCACCAACGGGAGTGGACACTTCGAATGGGTCGCATAACAATTCGGGACACATATGAAGACAGTTACCAATAAATAGAGTTATAAAGGATAGAGTGACACCCGGATCCAATAAAGCATAAACATCAAGGTTGTAAAGTTTTAACATACCGGTAACGACATCGGATGCCTCATCCACCCCTTGTCTCCCTTGAAGAGCATAGAACTTGTTGTGCTGAGGAGCACCTCCTTGCAGAACCTCTTTAGTTCTTTGGTCACCATGAGCACCTTGCCTTTGAGGATGACCATCCCTTTCTTTGTTTGGACAATCAACAATCTTGTGGCCCAATTTTCCACACCTGAAGAAAGTATCGTTATCTCTATAGAATCTACCCCCATGGTTCTTGCCACACCTCCCACATTTAGGAGCAATCACACCACCAGTACCACCTTGAGCCTTTGCATTAGGCACCCTATCATTTGCAAACCTTTGCCTTGGAATTTGTGGCCTTATTGAAAACAACCACCCTTAGTACCTTGGAATCCACCATTAAGTGGTCCCTCTTAAATTATCCCGTTCTCTTCTTTCTAAGCTTCAACCCCTCAAGATGTTCCGCATAGGTCATGAGCCATGGTATGTCCATATCACCAGCAAGCATGGCAACATGGCACTCTTTAACAATCAAATTAGACATACCCGACATGAACTTATGCATTCTTTCCCTAGGACCGACAATTAAGTGGGGAGCAAACTTGGAGAGACGGTTGAATTTGAGAGAATACTCCCTCACACTCATAGTTCCTTGCCGGAGATTCATGAATTCCGTCATTTTAGCCTCTCTTATCTCGATGGGGAAGAAGCGGTCAAGAAAGACAACTTTGAGTTCTTCCCACGGGATGGGCTTATCATCCGCCCTCTACATCATCCATTAGTCATACCATATTTGAGCAAGGCCCTTAAGTTGATAGGCCACTAGTTCTGCTTTCTCCTCCGAACTAGCCCCCATAATAGCCAAGACCTTGTACACCTCATCGATAAATTCTTGGGATCTTCCTCCACCTTAGAGCTATGAAATTCCAGAGGATTTATTCTTGTGAAATTCGTCGCCCTTGAGGCCGACGTAGTAACAAGGGGAGCTTGAGCCCCTTGGTTAGCCATGTCCCTTTCCAAGAGGGTAACCATGTTGTGATACTTGGCATGGGAAACCCCTTCTTCGCTCGCTTGAGTGGCTTGCGGGCTCGTAGAGGTCGGCTCATCTTCAGAAGTAGGAGCTCTTTGGGCCATTCGTCTCGGCGGCATAATCTATAAGAGGAAACGACTGCTCGTTACAGGTAGGAAACCTTATGTTAAATCTAAATCATGAAGTAGAGCATGAAAAAGTGATTAATTTCCTAAAATACCTCATAGCCCCTTGGTCATAGTCGTAGCGAGCTTCACAACCATGAACAAGACTCTATTTGACGCAGTGTGTTGGATCTCCGAGGACCATTTATAAACCTATTGCTCTGATACCAAGCTTTTTCATGCCACGAGCCTAGGGCCTACACGTGACACGACGAATGGGAAATCCGAGGGAATCCTAAAAAGCCTCTTAAATACATATGGCACATCATTGATTTGCGAAAGCATAAATAAGCAATAATTTAATCAAAGGGGGAAGATGGGACTAAGGGATGTTTTCATAAAACATAGCATAAGTGTCAAGCTCAATAATACCAAATCATATTAACATCCAATGACACATCTACATAAGGAATAGGTCGGGGCCAAGACATTCCCCGGGTTCACCCTCAAAGTTAGTATCCAAAAATAACAAAGTCTAGGCATAACATGATGGTAAGTGGAATTTTGTCCCTAATGTAGAGAACTCACCAAGAAATTCTTCAGTCGGACGTCTAACCAAGTGGAGGCGGTGAAGGATAGTACGATTCCGATTTCTGCATGGTTAGATCATGCAGGCAAAGAGTATGCGTTAGTACTTAGAATGTACTAAGTGTGTGGGGTGCAAATGCAACAAGGATATAAACCATATACAGCAATATGCATAGACATAGTCAACAAATGTGGGCTCAAAATGTCATGCATGTTTCATGCCATTGTCAAATCACATGGGGATAAGTAATCAAGTTTTATAGCATATCATACATAGATGGGAAAGGACCACAACCGATATATAAGACTACGCGAGCTACTACTTGAAATTTCGATGTTCATCCTACACCAAATAAAGGGTTGGTTCACCTTGCCGGGGCAAACCAAACACTCGCCTTACGGGTACATACCTCTTTTCGGAGAGTGCCCTATAGTTACCTTATGGGCGCACTCCCATTTTCGGTACCTATGGTTGTCAACCTTATGGGTACATCCTCCATTTCGGTATATTTACGCTTTATTGACCTTACGGGCACATCCCCCATTTCGCTATATAGGGTAAAACAAACACTCGTCTTACGGGTACATCCCCCCTTTTCGGAGAGTGCCCTATGGTTACCTTACGGGCACACTCCCCTTTTCGGTACCTATGGTTGTCAACCTTATGGGCACATCCTCCATTTCGGTATATTTATACTTTATTGACCTTATGGACACATCCCCCATTTCGCTATATCTTTCACAAATGTCGTACCGGAACATCCCCTATTTTGGACTAATCAGACAAAGTTAAGCTATATGAATCCATTAGCAACTGCAATTACCTATGGTGGCAACATAGTTATGGGACAATCATTATGTCATGACCCAAGCCTAGGTCCTAGATGTGACCGGCTAATGGGGAACCCGAAGAAACCCCAAAGAAGCCTCATAGCATATCATTACACATCTTTGGTCGCGGAAATAATATAAAACAACATAAGAAACATGAACAAGGGGAATTGAGACTAAGGGGGAGAGAGAGAGAGAGAGAGAGAGAGAGAGAGAGAGAGTTTAATACTTAAATAATATAGATGAGTCAAAGCTCAAATATAATACATAACTTGTCCAACAACACCTCTCAACATAAATACTTAGCAGGGGCCAAGACAAAACAACCGGGATCACCCTCATGGTCATAAGTATACAATAAACAAAAGAGAGTCTTAA
>JAPFFP010044497.1:0-12360 GCA_026153255.1 Solanum medicagineum | reverse complement strand
CCCCAACGGCCTAGTCATATGCATTTCCTTTTGGCTTGTTATCACTGTTTATCTGCTTTAAGGCATGTTAAAGATAGAAATCCCTTATAATATGTATAGAAAGCGCATAGTTACAGGTTGGTTCTCCCGAGCCTTATCAGCAACGGGTGCCAGTCCGCCCTAACGGGACTTTGGGACGTGGCATTTTCCTTATCTAGAGGCTTTGTAAACTATGTAAATTAAAGTGTGGTCATGTATCGTACCTTAGACATCGTGGCCCCAACGACCTAGCCATATCCATTTTCTTTTGGCTTGTTTTTACCGTTTACTTTCTTAAAGGCATGTCGAATGTAGAAATCCCTTTTAATATGTATAGAAAGCGTATAGATACAGGTTGGTTCTGCGGGGCCTTATTGGCAACGGGTGCTAGTCCGCCTTAATGGGACTTCGGGCGTGAGACATTGGTCCTCGAATATCAAAGAAACATGCATAAGAGAAGTAATCATGAAGATTTCAGCCCGGCATGAATGTAACAAATGCATTTAAACATTATTTTCAAAATCTCAACATTGATGTAAAAAATCACCATAAACTTTTTACCACGGACATGAATGCATGCGAAATGACATAAGGGCTGAAACTTAAGACTTGAAATCATATAAGGGATTTAAATTAGTACCTTCAGCTTGCATAGAATGGAAGAGATATGGTTATCAGTTTCTCATGTCCACCCATGTGGCACTTTCAACTTGTTGGTTCCTCCAAAAGCCCATGACGGAAGCTACATCTCTGTTTCACAACCTCTTCACTTGTCTATCAAAAATCTCGATCGGGACCTCCTCCTAAGTCAAATTATCTTCCACAACACCCACAACATCCAAGGGCACTATAGCACTTGGGTCACCTGCACACTTTCTCAACATGGACACATGGAAGGCAAGATGAACCATATTCATTCCCATAGGCAACTCCAACTCATATGTAACCTTACCCACTCCCCTCAAAACTCTATAAGGACCCACAAACTTTGGACTCAATTTCCCTTCTTACCAAATCGGACCACACCCTTCATGGGTGAGACTTTTAAGTAAACCCTATCACCAACCTTAAAATCAAGATCTCTTCTCCTCGCATCAGAGTAGGACTTTTGTCTACTTTGGGATGTTTTCAACCTCTCCCTTATCAACCTCACCTTTTCCAAGGCTTCCATGACCAAATTCGGACCTAGAAAAGCCATTTCCTCCACTTCAAACCACCCAACGAGGGATCTACAATGCCTACCATAAAGAGCTTCAAAGTGAGTCACACCAATGCTTGAGTGATAGCTATTGTTGTAAGGAAACTAAATTAGTAGAAGATGTTCATCCGAACTACCCTTAAACTCCAAAACACATGCTCTAAGCATATACTCAAGAGTTTGGACAGTCCTCTCGGCTTGAACATCCATTTAAGGATGAAAAGTCGTGCTAAGCTTAACCTTAGTACCAAGACCTCTTTGGAAGGACCTCAAAAAGTGAGAAGTGAATTGACCACCACGACCCGAAATGATAGACAAGGGCACCCCATGCAATCTAAGCAACTCATGTATGTACAACTTGGCATAATCTTAGGCACCATAAGTTGTTTTGACCGGTAAGTAGTGAGCCAACATTGTCATTCTATCCACAACAACCCAAATAGAGTCAAAATGTTTCCTAGTCCTAGGTAACCCAACCACAAAATCCATGTTGATCTCTTTCCACTTCCAAGTAGGAATCTCTGTATCTTGGGCTAGGCCACCGGGCCTTTGGTGTTTGTCTTTTACTTTTGTTTTTGCAATTGTGATATCCGGATATGAACTTGACAATGTCCCTCTTCATACCACCCCACCTATATGCCTCCCTCGAGTCTCTATACTTCTTTGTAGAACCAGGGTGAATGGAATAGGATGAATTATGGGCCTCCCTCAAGATAAATTCTCTCAAGTCATCCACATTTGGCACACACTATTTACCTTGGTGCCTAAGGGCACCATCTTCCCCTTGGGACAAAACCTCCAATTCACCATCTCTCATCAAGGCCTTCAACTTAAGAAAGGTCGGGTCAAGATCTTGTTTTGCCTTTACCTCCTCAATCAAGGAAGATTTAGAACCATAAACAACCACTACACCGCCATTGTCAACTTCATCTAACCTAACCCCTAATCAAACCAACTGGTAAACTTCTCTAGCCACAATCATCAGCATAACCTAAACTACCCATAGACACCCTACTTAGAGCATTAGCCTCAACATTAGCTTTGTCGAGGTGATAATACTCACTCATATCATAATCTTTAAGGAGCTCTAACCATCTTGTTTTTCTCAAGTTAAGATCTTTTTGGGTGAACCCATGTTGGAGACTCTTGTTGTTGCTGAACACATCAACATGAAACCCATACAAGTAATGACGCCAATTATTCAAAGGAAATAATATGGCTTCCAATTCAAGATCATGGGTGGGATAATTCTTCTTTTGTACCTTAAGTTGTCTAGAGGCATATGCTATCACCTTACCATTTTGCATCAAAACACACCCCAAACCAATTCTTGAAGCATCACAATATACAACAAAACCTTCCAACCCTTCCGGTAGAGACAAGCTAGGAGCGAAGACAAGCTTATCTTTCAATGTTTGGAAACTCTTCTCACATTCATCGGTCCAAACAAATTTTGCCTTCTTTTGTGTCAACTTTGTCATAGGAAAAGCAATAGAAGTGAAGCCATTTACAAAACCACCGACAATAACCCGCCAAACCCAAGAAACTCCTAATATCCGATGGAGTCAAAGGTCTGCCAATTTCTAATCACCTCCGTCTTCTTAGGATCAACCTTAATGCCACCACCCAACACTACATGCCTTATAGAAACAACGTCTTTCAACCAAAACTCACATTTTTCATATTTAGCATACAACCTCTCCTCCCTCAAGATTTGCAACACCACCCTCAAGTGATTCATATGCATCTCCTCACTATGGGAATAAATCAAGATATCATCAATAAAGACAACCACAAACAAGTCAAGGTAAGGTTAAATGACCCTATTCATAAGATTCATAAATAGAGCCAGTGCATTGGTCAACCCAAAGCACATAACCATAAACTTAAAGTGCCCATACCTAGTACAGAAAGTCGTCTTAGGAATGTTATACTCCCTCACTTTCACTTGGTGATACCTGGACCGAAGATCAATCTTCAAAAAGTGACTAGCCCCGTGAAGTTGATCAAAACAGTCATCAATCCTTGGTAGAGGGTACTTGTTCTTTATGGTGACTCTATTAAATTACCTGTAATCCATGCATATCCTAATAGAACCATCCGTTTTCTTCACAAATAACACCGATGCACCCCAAGTTGACTTACTAGGACTTATGAAACCCTTCTCCAACAAATCCTTCAATTGCTCCTTCAACTCCATTGGTGCCATACGATAAGGGGGAGTAGAAATGGGTTGAGTGTCGGGAAGGAGATCTATACAAAAGTCTATTTCCCTTTTGGAAGGAACACCGAGAAGTCCATTGAGAAACTTATTAACCACTGAAACTGACTCAATAGGAAGGACTTCAGACTCAACATCCCTAACCCTCACAAGATGATAGAGATAACCCATGGTAATTAGCTTTTAGGCTATAAGACAAGAAATGAACCTACCCCATGACCACCACATCACGACTTTCCCGCTCAAGGACGGGCTCATTTGGGAATTGGAATTTAACCCTACGGGTTCTACAATCAATAGAAGCACAATATGAATGTAACCAATCCATCTTAAGAATGACATCCACCGTATCTAACTCAACAAAATCAAAAGGTAAGATTTTATGCAATATGAACACGGGACAATTTCTATAGACCCTTTTAGCAGTAATGGACTCACACAACATTTCAGGATTAACATGAAGATTTTTTGCAAAAAATAAGGAGTAACAAAAAAAAGTGACACCCGAGTCTATCAAAGCATACACATCAAAATAATTATTTTTTGATATACTGGTAATGACATCGAGCATCTCATCCACCCATTTACTCCCTTGAAAAGCACAAATCTATTTTTCAAGGAGCACTCCCTTCTTGGCCTCTTCTTCCCTTTTGACCCGTATTTGCACCTTGGCCTTGTGGAAGACCATCTCTACCTTTGTTTTGAGCATTAGATCAATCAATCACCTTATGACCCATTTCACCACAACCATAGCATGCATTAGAGTTTTTCAAACATGGGCCATTATGGTTGCTACCACACCTTTGGCACATAGGGTTAGGCACCCCACCACCACCACCTTGGAATCATGGATAATCATTAGGAAATTCTTTCTAGGAGCATTGGAAGACCCTTAGCCTTGGAACTTATGGCCTTGAGGAAACCGGCCACCTTGGAACCTTGGAATCCACCTTCACAACAAGCCCTCTTAGACTCACCACTACTTCTTTTTCAATGCTTTTCCCCCTCTAGTTATTCAACATATGTCATAAAGTGGAAAAAATCCATATTACCTACTAGCATGGTAATTTGACACTCCTCATTAACCAAGTCGGACACACCAACACAAATTTGTTCATCCTTAATCTCGGCTCGGCAACCATTTGTGGGGAATACTTGGAGAGTTCATTGAACTTCAGGGAATACTCCCTCACATACATGGAACCTTGCTTAAGGTTCATAAACTCCATTATTTTAGCCTCCCTTAGCTCGATAGGAAAGAATCGATTGAGGAATGAAGCCTTGAACTCCTCCCAAAGAATAACAACATCATCTCTCCTCTCCAATTTCCATTGGGTGAACCAAATTTGCGCCACACCTTTGAGTTGGTAGGATGCTAACTTCGCTTTCTCCTGCAAATTTACCCCCATGATAGATAGCACTTTGTATACATCATCGATGAACTCTTGGTGATCCTCATCCGTCTTGGATCCATGGAACTCCGGTGGGTTCATTCTAGTGAAGTCCCTCACCCTAGAAGACAGAGTGGGAGTATGAGGGGCTTGGACCCCTTGGTGAATTTGGTTGGTCATAAGATGAGCCAACATTATAATAGCATCCCGAAATTCATCTTGGGCTACCCCTCCATCTTGAGGAGCTTGAGGAGCAGAAGGAATCGGTTGCTTCTCGGGTGTACGGGCTCTCCTTTGTCTCCCTGTTGGAATCGGCATGATCTTGAAGAGGAAAGAGCATTTGTTAGGGGAAGAACCTTACACTCGCATATAAAGCAAGATATAGACCATGATGAAGAGAAACATTTCCTAAAATACCTCTTAACCTCACATTCATAGTTGTGGCGTGCTTCACAAAAGAACTACGAGATCACCCCTTTCATTCTGGGGTGACGGAGATAAAGAAATATTGTTAATCTCTTCATGCTCTTTGATACCAATTTTTTCACGACCCAAGCCTAGGGCCTAGACGTGACACACGAATGGGAACCCAAAGTGACCCCAAAAAAGACTCTGAGCATATTATTCACATATCCTTGGTTGAGGAAGCAAAAAAATAACACAAGAGATATAAATAAGGGGAAACCAATTATCCAACAACACCTTAACATAAGTACACCAATTTTCCAACAACTCCTCTAACATGGAATGAAACGGGGGCTAAGACACTTTCCGAGCTCTCCCTTATAGTATCAAGTGTTCAAAATAAGGAAATATTAAATAGCAAAAGTAACATAGATAGCATCCTCAAACCTAAGGACTCACCAAATCTTATCTCCAAAACATCGAACTAGCCATATGGTTGATGATCGAGAGGTGCTCTGGTCCCTACATGGTAATATCATGTAGGTATGGGGTTTAAGTTAGTACATTTTAATGTACTAAGTATGTAGAATGCAGTGCAACATGACATAAGCAATTACAGTCAAAATGCATAATCATAAGCAATGGATAGGTATAATATCAATATGATATGCATGATCAATGATTGAAGTAAAACATGCTTGTAAATCATATAACTTGCATAGTATGTATCACATGTGGGAAGAGACCATAATAAACATAGACCAAGCAAATCACTACTTGGAATCCAAGGTATGTCACCCCCTTGTAAAGTGATTGAGGTACTCACCGCTTAACGTGGTGATTGGATATATCACCCCCCAACAAGGTTATCGAGGTACTTACCCCCAATATGGTATTGGGCATGTCACCCACCACAAGGTCATCGAGGTATGCCACCCCTCAACATGGTGATTGGGCATGTCACCTCCAACAAGGTGATTGAGCTATGTCATGGTGATTGGGCATGTCAACCCCTAACAAGGTGATTGAGGCATATCACCCCCTCAACAAGGTGCTTGGGCATGTCAACCGCCCCTCTCCCAAGGTGTGTTCTACTTGCAACATCGTAGATACTTTTCATTAATGCAATGAATACATACAAGCCCTTAATCATCATAAAGTCGCTTGACTTATAAAACATGTAATAAATTATCAAAAATTGGAGAATTCTTGTCAAGATATTTTATCAAACACTTGGCTGGTTCATAATGCTTGCTCAAAATTATGAAATTAAAGAGAGAAATAATATGAGACAACCTAAATCAACCCACCAACATATAGTAAAATCCTCATGTAAGATAACTTGAAATCCATCATTAAATCTCATAATAGATCATAATTTCATAGCTCAAAACATGCATATTCTCAATAGACAAAACAATTTCATAGTATAAGCTTGAAATAGATATACATGCATAATCAATCAACATTTCATAGACCCCAACATAATTTATAATCAAAATCCATGATAAGAGATACCCATAGATGATACAACTTGAAAAGATGCAATATTCATAAAAAGGAAGATTGGGCTCCATGGGTGAAAGGACCCAATGGATGAAACCCACATGCCAAAATTTGGGATTCCTTGATGTAAATTTGGAAGGTGGCTTGAAGCATGGATTGAGTTTTTGAGATTCAATGTGGGCTTGAAATCCTTGGATTTGGGATGGGAATTTGATAAAGTGTTGGAGAGGTTTTAGAGAGGGTTTATGTGTGATATGGAGTTGAAAAATGGCTAAGTATGGGATATTTCACGTGTAAATGGGCATGGGGCCATGATCCAAATGCCCTTAGGCCGAAATAGAAAATTAAAGAAAAACTGACACTAGCCGCTTCACGGACCAATCACATACAAGTACTATATTCAAAAAATTAGCGTAAATCATTTTTCACTATGGGTCTTCTAAAATCCAGGTTATACCTATTTCCTAATCAATTGTTCCCCTGATCAAATATATGAAGTCATATTTTTGATATCACGCATAGATTTTGAGATATATGGAAATTACGATTATAGACATTTTTGAAGCACACTTTGGGGCGTTCCAAAATCATGCATAATCTCAATAGTCATAAATCAACTCATGGAATAAACTTTAAATAGATATTAATGCATAATCAATCAATACTTGATAAAAACCCAACATAATTTATGTTCATTCTTTATAATAAAAGATAACCATAGGTAGTACAACTTGAAATCATGCAATTTTCATAAAAAGAAAAGGTTGGGCTCCATGGGTGAAAGGACTTATGGATGAAGACCCACATAACTCAAACTTAGATTTTCTTGATTTTGAGTTGAGGGAAACATGAAGCTTGAGGTGGGTTCTTGAGTTCCAAAATAATGCTTGAAATCCTTGAGTTTTGAATGAGAAATTTGATAAAGTCTTGGAGAGGTCTTATAGAGGGTTTTGTGAATTCTAGAATTGAAAAATGGCTATGTATGGATGATTTCACATTTAAATGGGCATTGGGTTATTACCCTAGGTGTGTCTTGTCCTGGGCGTGGATAACCACTGGAAATCATAAAATTAGCAAAAAAATTTTCCACTGCGGGTCTTCCAGAATCTAGGTTATACCTATTTCCCACTCAACTTTGGCCCCTGATCAAGAATATAAAATCAAATTTTCAAAATCAAACACAGATTTTGAGATGTATGAAAATTATGGTAATAGGGCCATTTCGAAGTACATGAGGGGTGTTTCATTGAAGTGCAAGAATTTATTTTGGTTTAGTTGCAGAAGAGTTCTACGAAGGCACACTTACGAGTCGTAGTGAATACTATAGACCGTAGAGAACTTTCATAAGCCAATGATTCAAAAAATTTAGTTACTAGAAAAGACTACGAGACCAGGTATGAGTTGTAAAGTGGTTTACGAGTCGTAGACTGGGGTCGTAGAGTATTAGTAATTAAATTCAGGCAGAGATCTACGAGACCTATCAATGAGTCGTAAAGTGATCTACGACTCATAGAAGATGTCATCCCATGGATATTCAGAAACATCAAGTTTCTGGAATTTTGCATGATGAGAAATTACAACTCGTGTATTGTTCCAAGGACCGTAAAAACCGCTCTGAACCAGAAAACTCACTCACCTGAGTTTCTAATTCCATCACATGGACCTCGAAAGACATTTTCAACAAATAGATTGTCAGCATAGAATAAAGAACACATGCACCCACATGATTTCAGCACTACACCCTTCAGCCCCAACATGTTCAACACACATACACCCCATCGAGACTGATTTAGCATAAATTATCCTACCATTCTTGCCACCTCAAATTGATTCAAGCAATATCATGTACCTATGTCACACCCACTAATGCACAATTATAATCATTCAATCACTTAAGGTGAGTGATAAAATAGGCAAAAATAATTAATATTTACACAAGGCCATAATACCCAAATAAGACTCAATAAAAAATTCAATTATGGGCACCCAAATATCAACTTAATCACAAATTCAATTCAAGCATGGATTTTAGGACTAAATACCATATATTATTCACATAAATAATTCATACAAGGAAAATTAAGGGTTGTAACTAAACTATAAACTTACCAAGAGTTAGGATTAAAGTGAAGAAGATGAAGGAGGTGACTAGAAGCAAAACTCTAGGGTCGCCAGAATTCTTGCCGGAAAAAGGGAGTGATGGTGGCCGGCGATGATCGAGAGTCTGAGGGAGTGGGGTAGGCTGGGTAATTTTAGTAAATTAGGTCAATTGTTGGGTCAAAATAATTTTGACCCCACTATTTATATTTATCGGGTCAACTCAAACTTTACAAGGCTTGGGCTCTACGAAACCCTGATTATGGGCCATAGAGAGTTTTACAGCTCATACAACATGATTTTATAAAACACCCAAATCCTAGTTTTTAAGACTGAGTTTCACAGACCAGTCTACGAATTGTAAAGTATTTTACGGCTCATAGACTTGGTCGTAGAAATCTCGACACCTAGCAAATTTTTAGAAAATATACCAGGGGTCCACAAGTCCCATTCACGACTCATAGTTTGATCTATGAATTGTAAATTCTGCTCGTGGACTCGAGTGCATAATTTCCTGCTTACTAGAATTCTCTACGAAGTGGGGTATGGGCCGTTAAGTGTTTTACGGTCCGAAAAGCTAGTCGTAAAGACTCGACTTGTTGTTTTTTCTCAGCCAAATAGGCTGACTTAGTCCTGTACATGCATACTGTTAAAAAAATACACTGTTACCCTACATGCAATTAGCCCAATGTCCAAAGTTTAAAATCAAAGATTTGGCATTGAAATCCTGAGGCTATGGAATGTCCTCCAAAGGAGGTGGGTTCTCATTCCTATCTTCATCACTATTGTTCCTATTCAGGGCTGTATTGGCCGCATTGTTGGTGTTGTCTTAGGCCATTCTTCTTATAGTTCCGTGGATTTTTGGATCAAATGGTGTTAAGGAATTACCTTGATTCTGAGTGTTGGGCATACACTACTCGTACACCCTGCAAAGAAACAAAACAAAAAACAAAAGTGAAATAAAGGGAACTAAGGATTAACACTCAAACTACTAATGAATTCACTAATTCTAGCCATAGTCGCCGACAACGGCGCCAAAATCTGGATGTCGCCGAAGTTGCACCTCCTTTTTAGAGGATAAAGTAGTCATTGTCGAGATATAAAACCTAACCAAGGTTAGAGTTGATCCAACAGGTATTATGTAGACTCATGAAAATGCATCAATATGTAATCTAAGTAATTAACTTACTCGATTAACCAAGGGGGGCTTCCAATAATCAATGAGAAAATAAACTAAACTAACTATCACGAGAGAAAAATCAATAATACAGAGCAACTAGAGTATTATGTTCCCCATGATTCCCCAACTCAGTATCACTAGATAAGCTAATTCTTCTCTAGTGTATAACATGCAAGACGGTAATTTAAGGTCAGCAAGCCTTTTGGTCAAATGTGAGAGGCGAATTTCACTCCATGACTTGGCCCATCTCCATAGTGTGCATTACTAACCATTACCTATTAGTCCCAGTACAACCTCCCCTTGGCTCAGTGTAGTTGATTGGATGAGAATACATCAATAGAATCTTGTTAATTAATTCTTTTTCCTATTCATTACTACCTTGGTCCAGTCAGTAACACTAGGAGGGTTCTAATATTGGCTACCACTAGAAAACATGCAAAATGAAGAGAGTTGATTAATACATGCATATACACCTTCCAAGAATTTTGAATTATCTGGTTTTACTTTGTTAGTTCTTCATGGTTCCCGCTACCCAAGAATTGTGAATTATCCGATTTTACTTTGTTAGTTCTTTATGGTTCCCACTACCATGGTTGTGGATTTAGCTACTCATGCTATGCGTAGATGAAGAGATTATGAATTGAGAAGACGTAATTAAACACTTACACAATTTAATTAAGAACAAGCAAATCGAAAGTCAATGAAAATCACAAGCCTAAAGATCAAATTACGCCACAAGTGTTCTCAAAGACTCTCACTATTTCCTCTCTAAAATTATTGAGTTCCATGAGTACTTAAAATAAGACTAATCAAAATTGGTGAGAACTTATGAAAAATTAACCTAAAAGACCTATTTATAATAATTAAAAATAAGTCCTAAATAAATTAGGAAAACTGGTCTGCATGCCATGCAAAATGTACTTTACGACCTGTATCGTCTTCTATGGCTCATAGTTGGGATCTCATAATCAACTACTGGAAATTTGGACTCCACTTCTATGACACCCCATTTAAGACTCATAAAGTGGTTTACGATCGTAAATGGGGTTTTGTCTAATAACTTTCCTGCAAGTCCACTTTTCTGATCCTCAGGGCACGAAAGGTATTCTACGACTCATAAACAGCTCCATGACTCTTCTGCACGTTCGTAAACTTTAACTATAGTAAATAGCCCCTCACTGGAATCCTCATGAAACCTATCTACGACTCTAGAATGCTCTACGACCCATAGAGAGTCTCAAATAACAGCGAAAACCAACAACTTCTGTAATTTTTCCCCAAATCATGGCCAACTTGTAATCCTGCAAATCTAAACATGAAAACACATACAACCCACAAATATCGCATTGAGAAGACACAAGACCCTATGTTTTAAGCATAAAAAGTATTATATTTTAGCAGCACATCAACCGTGTTAGAGTAGATCCTATAGGGTGAGCATCGAGTCTACCTTGCCAAAGTAGTTTCCTTTTTTACCCGGTGTAGAGGGAACATTGGGATGCCATATAATAGTCCGAATGGTCTTAATATTTTTAATAATTAGATTCCACAAATGTATGTCTACTAGGATATGAATGGTTTAATGATGCTCTTACACATGGTTTTAAAGGTTGCATTGCTTAAGCATATCTTGTCCTTGCTCTATTGCTTATGTTTACTCATATTGATGTTATGTATGATATTATTGGTGCATTACGTTCTTACATATTTAGTACATTGCGACGTACTAA
Source organism: Solanum medicagineum (assembly GCA_026153255.1). Lineage (NCBI taxonomy): Eukaryota > Viridiplantae > Streptophyta > Magnoliopsida > Solanales > Solanaceae > Solanum > Solanum medicagineum. Next base: position 614 of record JAPFFP010044497.1, on the reverse strand, counting down.
TGTATGTTCTTTCCTATATGATATCACCATGTAGGGATGGTTGATGATACTACTCCTTACTATTGTGACTAGCGTTTTGATACTTGGTATTGAAGATTTGTGAGTTCCCATGGTTAGGGGACAAGCCTTTATGTTTCTGGTTTATGATGTTGTTCTAGGACCTTGTGCTTTTATAATCTTGAGGATGAGATAGTAAATCTATGTTCTTGAACCTGCCAATATCTATGATGTAGAGGCATGCTTTAGACACTATGTTGATCTAACTCCCTTTAACGGGACATGTTGACTATATGATGCTATGTTCCTCTTGGTTACTTGTCACGCCCCAAAGTCCTGTTAGGACGGACTGGCACCCGTTGCAGATAAGGCTCGGGAGAACCAAGCTGTAACTATGTGCTTACTATACATATTATAAGGGGTTTCTATCTTTAACATGCCTTAAAGCAGACAAACAGTGATAACAAGCCAAAAGGAAATGCATATGACTAGGCCGTTGCGGCCACAGTGTCTAAAATACGAGACATGACTACACTTTGATTTACATAGTCTACAAAGCCTTTAAATAAAGAAGAACATCTGATAAGGGTCGGGACAGGCCCCACCTCAACTAACTG
>JAPFFP010044496.1:0-12361 GCA_026153255.1 Solanum medicagineum | reverse complement strand
CCTCCTTCAAAATCAACTCTCTCAAGTCATCAACATTTGGCACGCACAACCAACCTTCGTACCTAAGGGTACAACCTCCCTCTTGGGAGAAAACGTCCACTTTACCATCCTTCACCAAGGCCTTTAACTCTAGCAACGTGGGGTCAAGATCTTGTTTTTACTTGACCTCCTCAATCAAAGGGGATTTAGAACAATCAACAACCACTACACCACCATTTTCAACTTCATCCAACCTAACCCCTAACCTAGACAACTGGTGAACTTCTCTAGCCACCTCCTTGCTACCAACATCAATATGAGCTAAGCTACTCTTGGACACTCTACATAGAGCATCAGCCACGACATTTGCTTTGTGGGGATGATAATGTACACTCATGTCATAATCTTCAAGGAGCTCTAACCACCTCCTTTGTCTCAAGTTAAGATATTTTTATGTGAACACATATTAGAGACTCTTGTGGTCAGTGAATGCATCAGGATGAACCCCGTACAAATAGTGAAGCCAAATTTTCAAAGGAAACCCCACTACCGCCAATTCAAGATCATGGGTGGGATAATTTCGCTCATACACCTTAAGTTGCCTAGAGGCATATGCTATCACCTTACCATTTTGCATCAAAACATACCCAAACCAATTCTTGAGGCATCACAATAAAACACAAAGCCTTCCAACCCTTATGGTAGAGCCAAGATAGGAGTGGAGACGAGCTTATCTTTCAAAGTTTGAAAACTCTTTTCACAATTATTGGTCCAAACAAATTTTGCCTTCCTTTGGGTCAACTTTGTCATAGGGGAAGCAATAAAAGAGAACCCATTCACAAACCTCCGGTAGTAACCCGCCAAACCCAAGAAACTCTTAATATCCGATGGAGTTAAAGTTCTAGGCCAATTTCTTATCACCTCCGTGTTCTTAGGATCCATCTTAATGCCATCACCTGATACCACATGCCCTAGAAAAGCCACCTCTTTCAATCAAATTCACACTTCTCATATTTAGCAAACGAACTCTCATCCCTCAACATTTGCAAGACAACCCTCAAGTGATTCACATGCTCTTCTTCACTCATAGAATAAATCAATATATCATCAATAAATACCACCATAAACATATCAAGGTAGGGTTTAAAACCCCTATTCATGAGATCCATAAATATAGCTGGTGCATTAGCCAACCCAAAAGACATCACCACAAATTAGAAGTGCCCATACCTAGTCCGAAAAGCCGTCTTGGGAATATCACACTACCTTACCTTCACTTGGTGGTATCCGGACCGAAGATCAGTCTTAGAAAAGTGACTATCCCATTGTAGTTGGTAATAAAGGTTATCAATCCTTGGTAGAGGGTACTAGTTCTTTATGGTAACCCTATTAAGTTGTTGGAAATCTATGCATATTCTAAGGGAACGATCCTTTTTCTTTACAAATAACATGGGTGCACTCTAAAGTAACTTTCTAGGCCTTTTAAAACCCTTTCCAACAAATCCCTCAATTGTTTCTTAAACTCCTTCAACTCCACCCGGGGCCATATGGTAAGGAGGAAAGGAAATGGGTTGTGTAATGGAAAGGAGGTCTATACGAAAGTCTATTTCCTTTTCAGGAGGAACACCAAGAAGTTCATCGGGAAAGAGATCAACAAACTCATTGACCATTAGAAGCAACTCAATAGGAAGGACTTTAGACTCAATATCCCTAATCCTCACAAGATGATGAATGCAACGCTTAGAAATCAACCTTTAGGCTTTAAGACAGGAATTGAATCTACCCTTGACTGCCACATTATGACTTTCCCACTCAAGGACGGGCTCATTAGAGAATTGGAACTTAACCTTACGGGTTCTACAATCAATAGAAACATGATATGCATGTAACCAATCCATCACAAGAATAATATCAAAATCCACCATATATAGTTCAACAAAAGCACAAGGCAAGACCTTATGCAGTACGAACATGGGACAATCTCTATAGACTCTTTAGCAACAATGGACTCATCAATGGGGGTAGACACTTCATAAGGTTGACGCAACAATTTGGGATTCACATGAAACTTTTTGGCAACTAAAGGAGTAATGAAAGAAAGAGTTGCACCCGGATCTATCAAAGCATACACATCATCAAAAAAATTTAACATACCGGTGACAACATCATGTACCTCATCCATACCTTGATCCGAGCTTCTAAACTCTGAGTGTTGACCAAAGTCAAACTTTAGTCCTAGAAACAACCAAAAACACAACTTTTGGCCTAAAAATCTCATTTTAACTCCAAATGAAATTTTGTAACTTCTCATAGTTCCGTTTTAATATTTCAGAGCTAATGGAATTGATGGATCTCTAACGACTCGTGAATATTAAAATGACACAAAAACTTTCTTTTTCTGTAATTTAAGCTTCCAAAGATGTCAAAACTTATATTTTCAACTTTTCAAACACAGAATTTCAGTTTCAACTATCAAGACTGTTCAAAATAGTCCCAAAGTAACTTACAAAAGGGTAAAACAAAAATTTTCACAGGTAAATCCAAAAATGACCAACCAGGTCATTAGATTATTATTGATTTTTGTAAAGAGTGTGAATTATAGATATTAAAAGATAGGAAATGGTGTTATGTTACACCACCTAGTTAGGTGTTGTTAGAGATTGTTATGCACTTTACTTCATAAACAAATTGGCGCATTCAGAAGGTTAAAAAGTCTTGGTCAAACTATATCTGAGATTGTGTGTCTTACAGATGCAACTAGACAAGGAGAGGTTGAATTAACACCCTTAATTTTGCAATTACAAACTTGCTTTGGGCAAGATTGGACTACATAAATATATTTATTAGCTACTAATAGTAATTTTATAACCTACACTATTGTAGATAAATATTTAGGAGGAATGAAGATTACTTCGAGGTAATAACAAGGTGCTATAATAAGGTATCTACAACTATTTAATTTTTGATTCTTCCGCATAAAATGTTTGTTTTTCTTTCTAAAGGACACATAGGGAAACCTATAAGCTCCACTACGACTAATGACCTTGTCTCCACTCTTTAACATGTCTTTATGTTCCAATGTGTAGTTGTCTTTAAGTATGCATATATAGTTTGAATACTAAGCTACATGAGTTTTTGTTTTAGCTAACTAAAGTCATGTGTTATTTAGCTCCTATGTATTTTATTGATTGTGTAAAATACTCTCTACATTATTGCTAGTGCCTTATATGGTTAATTGCATACATGTTAACTCTATAGTCCCTCAACTCAAAAATATAATGACCACCAAAAGAACTATCAAAAATGTTTAATGGAAAGATATAAAGTGAAGTTGCTTATTGAAGGATGGTATTCTAGGGGTGGAAGAATCACCTAACATCGATCGATCCCAGTATTCGGGTGATATTTCAGGGGTGAAATGAAAGTGTAGCATGGTTCAATCCCAATTTATATATTTACCATTGATCAATTAGTGATTTTTATTATATGTTGTGCACAGATTCTAAAGTAAAGAATGGTAAAGTAAAGTAAAGAATGTAAAGTACATGATTCAACAATTGTGTAAAGGTGGTGTTTTATCCTTACATTAGTATATGATTTCACTTGAGTTCTTATATCATGTATTACACTTTCTGCCTTACATATTTAGTATATCATGTATTACACTTTTCGCCTTACATATTTAGTATATTATCTCATATTGACATCCCTCCTAGGGGACCTACTGTAAGGACCCGGACTTTGTATGACCTTAATGGAGCTTGGGAATTTGGTTTCGGAAAGTTTTGGACCAAGGCGACGGCTCATGGAAGCCTTCACGGTTCGTGTAAGGCTATATGGACCGTGTGGTAGCTCCTTGAGTAGCCCTTGGCCGAGTGTGGGAAGTGTTGGTCTTAATGTTGAAGTTTGAGAGTAATACATACCACATGTGGACTCCACATGTTCCATATTGTGGACCGTATGGTGGCCTTGGTCATGAAAATCCACATTTTTTAGGAAAGATATGTCATATGGATACTCTCACGGATTGCATTGTCCTTCATGGCTTATGAGGCCCTTCTGTATAGGTTCCAGAGTGAATTTTCTAAGTATTAGATCATCATCTAAGTGCTTTGTCGTGAAGAATATTTTGAAGTGAAGTGGTACGGAGAGGGCATACGGTCCGTATGCCTTGGTACGGATCGTGAAGTCATCCGTATGGATGCCTACATTGAATTTTTCTAAATATTGAATTATCGTCTAGGACCTTCGTCAATGGAATTTCTCTAAGTGTTAGATTAGGGAGCAAGTATACATCTGTATACACTTGCACGGACTATATACCCTTCCATGAGACCCCTAGCAACATTTTTTTCTACTCGTTTCAATAATGACATTTTTTTAATTATGGTTTTTCCTAAGTGTCTTTTGTGACTTTCTATGCTAACTAAAGACTTTCAAATGACCTATACTTTATTTATCTCATTCAAATTCACTCTTATACTTAAAACTATATTAACCCTCTCTTAAGTACTCTTTCAAAGACTCTTGTGAAGATTAAGCTTAGGGAATCGAGAGAAGACCCTTTTCTTCATCAAATTTCTTCTTTAATCTTCTCTATTAGCTAAGATATGTGGGATTGATTCTTGGTTCCTTTCAACCAAGAAGACCCAAACTCTTTTACACTCAATTTTAGATTACTTTAAATATGTATTTTGAAGATTATTGTTTATTTAATTCAATTGATGTATGAGCTATGTTTTATTATTTATTTTAAAATGATTTAAGCCCTAATATGATGGATTTCATTGAAGTTATGAAGATATGAATGTGCATGTCCCCTTTTAAGCTTGATTTAAGGATGGGTAAATCTATATTATGATTTAAATGTGAATTTAATTATGTTTTTTGTTGAATCCATTATGTATTGTTGATTTAATTTTGAATCCTATTGCCCATGCTATTTTTATTTCATTACATATGCGTACATGACTATAATTTTCATGAAGCTTATGATGTGGGCTAAGTCCAAATTTATGATGATAATTATGTTTTAAAGCAAAGTATGGGTGTGACAAGAATGTGATCACATAAATGACTATAATTATGACTTTTTGAGAAAATGATGGGTGTTTACACCACTATATTTATGGAGCATCAGTTGAGGTTGGAGGCAGGGTGGGCTATCCCCAAGGGTCTATACTCCTTGCTCATATCAATGTACTTAATGGAGCTATGCCTATGCATGAAAGTATGACATAAAGTATGATTTGGATTTTTAGCCCAAGTATACATGATTATGAAGTATGTTTCTCTTAGCCTATGCATGATTATGAAAATGTGATTTGGCCTTTAAGCCTAAATATGTATGTAAATAATTTGAAAGTCTTATGCCCTTTTTACAAGAACGTATATGTATATGTATTCTTATGGGATTATAATGTAGCACCTATGAGACTTGAGGCAGGGTGGGCTATTCATAAGAGTCTGTACTCCTTTCGCTTGAACTATGTGCCTAATATAGGTATGTTTATGCCCCTTTGTCAGTGCTGAATGATTATAGATCTACCTTTGGGAAGTAAGTCACCTCTTTATCTGTTGTGGGGTAGATGACAGAGTTCCAAGTTATAGCTCACTTGGTCTTATATCGGTTATGATTCCATCCTCACAGAAGGGCTTATATAAGTTAAGGATAGTGTCGTGGAATATAGGATCACTTACAGGGAAATCGATAGATCTAGCTAAGGGACTTAAGGGGACATATATTAACGTAATGTGTGTTTAAAAGACCAGATGGATAGGTACCAAAGCTCAAGATGTAGATGGGTTAAAGCTATGGTACTTGGAAGGACCTGGGGATAGAGATAATATAGGTATCCTAGAAGACAAGGACCTTACGGAATATGAGGTAGAGTTTAGGAGGTTTAATGATAGGATGATATTTATCAAATTAGTGGTTAGTAGGCATATAGGGGATGTAGTTAGTGCCTATGTACCCCATGTAGGCTCAGATAAGGAAGTCTAAAAGCTTTTTTGAGAAGATTTGGATAAGGTTTGAAAGGCATACTAGAGATAGAAAAAGTCTTCATTAGGGATGACTTTAAAGGGCATATCAGGGTAACCACTAGTGGGTTTAAAGATGTCTATGGAGGCTTTGGTTTTGCATAGAGGAATGGAGGTGGGATATGTCTCTTAGATTTTGCCATTGCTTTGAGTTAGTTATTGCTAACTCATGTTTCCCAAAGAGGGAAAATCACTTGATTACCTTTCGTAGTACGGTAGCTAAAACTCATATTGACTACTTACTTCTCCGAAAGGGTGATAATCTTTGTAGGAATTGTGATGTTATGTCAAAGGAAAATATTTCCACTCAACATAGGATTTCAGTGATGGATTAAGAGATTAAGAGAGAAAAGAAGAAGAAGGCTTTAATGCCCTACCGAGGATTAGATGGGGAGGATTCTTGCCTTTTCATGAGATATGGAAGAAAAGTATAGTAGTTTAGAGGCTTGGAATAGTGGTGGGGATATGAACAATATGTGGCTCAATATTGCTGGTTGCATTTGAAAAGTAGCTACCGAGGTACTAAGGGTTTTAAGAGGGACCATTGGTAGACATCAAGGCAATAGGTGGTTTAATGACGAAGTTTAAGGAAAAGTGAAAGATAAGAAGATTACTTATACAAAGTTGCTGGAGTGTACGAATAAGAATGAAAAGTGAAGGCTTAAGGAGTTCTATAACACGGCAAAGACAGAAGCAAAAATGGCGGTGACAAGTGTTAAGACATCAATGTTTGAGTGCCTATATGTGGAGCTAAGTGAGAAAGGCGGGGACAAGAGATTGTATGGGCTCGCCAAAGAGAGATAAAGGAAAGCTCATGACTTGGACCAACTGAAGTGCCTCAAGGATGAGGAGGGGGAGTGACATGAATCCAAAAATGCCCGAAAATGTGCCTTAGAAGTGCCCGAAATTGTAATTTCTATATATCTCAAAATCCGTGCGTAATATCAAAAATTCGACTTTATATTCTTGATCAAGGGGTCAAATTGAGTGGGGAATGGGTCTAATCCCGATTTAAGAGAAAACGATTAGTAATTTCATTTTTTGTAATTTTCCTTATCTAAAATCAATCCGCAATAATGTCGTGACGTGCAACTGTTGTGGACATATGTTAATTTTTGCATCCACGATAGGCCCATGTCATGGACCAGACGCGAACCTATGTATTTTATTGAAGTGATTTTTATCTCGGTCCAAGGTTTTTGGGTCTTGGGACTAAGTGTTCCCATGCGTGAAAATACCTACACTTAGCCATATTTTACTTTATATCGTTCAAGGCATTCTCTAATACTCATTCAAATACTCAGACAAATATTTCACCCTAAATTCAAGTCCCAAAACTCATCCAGATCTTAAGGTTCTCATTCAAACTTCAAGTCTTCATTTCCAATCTTCTTCAAGAATTCTCCAAGAGTCAAAGTATGTGGGTTTCGTCCAATGGGTCCTTTCACCCATGGTTCCCAAGCTTCCTTTTTATATGAATTGCATGATTTAAAGTTGATTTACTCATGGGTCTTACTTATTATGAATTTCACTATTCACGATGTTGGGGTTTTATGAAATTGTGATTGTTTTAGCATGTTTTGAACTATGAATCTAAGATCTATTGTAAGATTTGATGAAGGATTTTGATGTATATTGCTTGGACGTGTTACCAAGTATCTATTGATGGTTTTACACTAAATTTCTAGGATGATTCGGCTCTTAAATTTCATGGTTTTGCACTAGCACTACACACCCTCCATATGTTTGACAAAATGTCCGGTTATGGTTTCTTGGGGAATTTAAGGTCCAATGCATGACTTATGAGTTAAATGACTATATGATGATGAAAAAACTTATGGGTATGATATGCTTCTATATAGTGTTGGAGATTGACCATGCCTCAATCACCAAGGGTGGTAGGGTGAGACAATCCACCAACCATGTCGAGGGGTTTGTACCTCAGTCACCAAGGGTGATAGGGTGAGACGATCCACCAAGTGTGTCAAGGGGTTCGTACCTTGATAATCATGTCGGGGGATTTGTACCTCAGTCACCAAGGGTTGTAGGATGCGACGATCCACCAACCAATTGATGGGGTTGGTACCTCAATAACCAAGGGTGGTAGGGTGGGACGATCCACCAATATATGATGGTCACTCCTTAAACATGTAATATGTTCTATATAAGCATTATTTTACTTCAACCATCATTCATACATGTCATATTGCTATATGCTTATTCATTGCTTATGTTATGCATTTTGTTTATGGTGCTACCTCTTGTTGCATTGCATCCTATATACTTGACACATACAAACATACTAACACATACTCTATGCCTACATGATGTTTCCATGTAGGAACCGGAACCCCACTTGAGCATCTTCCTCCACGTGACTAGTAGGATTTCTCCTAAGCTTGTTGGTGAGTCCTCCATTCCAGGGATGATGTTGATGATCTCATGCTATGTGCTAAGACTATCTTTTGTTTATGTATATATTGACTATGAGGGTGAGCCCAATTGTTTGTTGGCCCCCGCTCTTATCTATGTAGTAGAGGTGTTGTTGGACATGTTATGTGTTAAGCCTTAACTCTCTTGTCTTTATGCTTATGTTGTGAATGTTCTCCCTTAGCCCTTTTTCCTTATTTCTACTCTTATTTTATTGTTCAATTGCTTCCGTGACCAATGATGTTTAATGATATGTTTAGAGGCTTACTTGAGATTCTTTTGTGTTCCCCATGCATCGTGTCTCATCTAGGACCTAGGCTTGGGTCGTGACAAACTTGTTATCAGAGGACTAGGTTGTTAGATCCTCAAAGTCCAACATATCACATTGATTAGAGTTTTATTCATGGTTGTGTTGTGCACCATAACTATATGTAAGAGGCTATGAGACGTTTTAGGAAATGTTTCCCTTCTTCATATTCTAAGTCGTGCTATAGACCTAAAGTAAGGTTCTCCCACCTACCGATTGTTCTTTGCTATGCTATATAATGCCCAACATAAGAGGAAGAAGAGCCGCACACCCGAGGAGCAATCGGATCATAGAGAGTCCAGGATGCTCTCACCTTGCTTGCACAAGTTGTGGCTAATCAAGCCAATCAAGGGGCCCAAGCCCCTCATGCTCCTACACTGGCATCTCAGGTTAGAGACTTTATAAGGTTGAATCCCCTGGAATTCTATGGGTCTAAGGTAGATGAGGACCCTTAATGGTTTATTGATGAGGTCTACAAGGTGTTGGCTATCATGGATGTGAGGTCGGAAGATAATGCGGAGTTGGCGGCCTACCAACTCAAAGTGATAGAACAAATATGGTACTATCAATGGAAGGAGAAGAAGGGAGTCAACAATGAGGTGCTTTAGGAGGAGTTTAAGGTAGCTTTCTTTAATCGGTCCTTCCTTCTTGAGCTTAGGGAAACCAAATTGGTGGAGTTTATGAATTTGATACAAGGATCTCTGAGTGTGAGGGAATATGCCGTCAAGTTCAACCAACTTTCAAAATATGCTCCACACTTGGTTGCTGACTCAAGGTCTAGAATGAATAAGTTTATGATGGGTGTGTCCGACTTGTTGAGTGAAGAATGTGGGTCCACTATGTTGATTAGTGACATGGAGTTGTCCCGTTTGTTGACTTATGCTGAACAAATAGAGGAGGAGAAATCGAGGAAGAGAAGGGGTCATGAGGCCAAGAGGGCCTATTTTGAGGGAAAGTTCCAAAGTCGCAAGGGTGGTCGGTTCCACCAAGGACAAGGGTATTTTCATCCTTCTAACAAGGGGTTTGCCAATGACTTCCCAAGGGCCAAAGGTGTTGGTATTGTGGTTCCAAATGACGTATGTCCAAGATGTGGTAAGGGTCATAGGAGCCCATGCTTGAGAGACACTAATGCATGTTATAGTTATGAGGAAGTGGGTTACAAAAAGGTTGATTGCCCTCGTGATGGCAACAAGGGTAAGGATGCTTGTCCTTAAGGATAGGGTGCCAATATGGTTCCTTTGGGTAGAGGTGGTCAATAAAGTGGTGCCCTAAGGCACAATCGGTTTTATGCTCTACATGGAAGGCAAAGGGTTGATAAGGTTCCCAATGTTGTTACCAGTATGTTAATGTGCATACATTGATAGACCCGAATTCCACTCTTTCTTTTGTTACTCCTCTTATTGCCAAAAAGTTTCATGTTGAGCCCGAATTATTCTGTGAGTCTTATGAAGTATCTACTTCTATTGGTGCATGTATTGTTGCTAGAAAGGTCTATAGAAATTGTTCGATTTGCATCTTGCATAAAATATTGCCTTGTGATCTTTTTGAGTTTGATATGGTGGATTTTTGATGTCATTCTTGGGATGGATTGGTTGTATGCATACTATGCCTCCATTGAATGTAGAACCTGTAGGGTCAAATTTCAATTCCCAAATGAACCCATCCTTGAGTGGGAGAGTCATGATGTGGTGATCAAGGGTAGGTTCATTTTATGCATTAAAGCCCAAAAGTTAATTTCTAAGGGGTGTCTCTATAATATTGTGAGGGTTAGGGATGTTGAGTCCAAAGTCCTTCCTATAGAGTTGGTCCTGGTGGTGAATTAGTTCCTTGATGTCATTTCTAATGGGCTTCCCGGTGTTCCTCCCGAAAGAGAAATAGATTTTGGCATAGATCTCCTTCTCGATACTCAACCCATTTTTATTCCCCCTTCCATATGGCCTCGACAGAGTTGAAGGAGTTAAAAGAAATTAAGGGACTTGTTGGAGAAGGGTTTTATTAGGCCTAGCCAATCACCATGAGGTGCACCAGTGTTGTTTGTGAAGAAGAAGTATTGGTCTCTTAGAATATGTATTGATTACCGGCAACTCAATAGGGTCACCATCAAGAATAAGTATCCTTTTTCAAGAATTGATGATTTGTTTGACCAATTGCAATGGGCTAGCCACTTCTATAAGATTGATCTTCGGTTGGGGTATCATAAGTGAAGGTGAGGGAGTGTGACATTCCCAAGACGGCTTTCTGGACTAGGTATGGGCATTATGAATTTGTGGTTATGTCTTTTGGGTTGACCAATGCACTAGCTATCTTCATGGATCTTATGAATAGGGTCTACAAAGCGTACCTTGATTCATTTGTTGTGGTCTTCATTGATGATATTTTAATCTATTCTCATAGTGAGGAGGAGTATAGGGGTCGTTTGAGTGTGGTGCTACAAAGATTGAGGGAAGTTATATGCTAAGTACGAAAATTGTGAATTTTTGTTGAAAGAGGTTACCTTCCTAGGTCATGTGGTTTTGGGGAATTGTATTATGGTGGATCCTAAAAAGATGGATGTGATTAAAAATTGGCCTAGACCATTGACCCCGTCAAATATTAGGAGCTTTTTTGGCATATCGGGTTACTATCGGAGGTTTATGAATGGGTTCTCTTCTATTCCTTCTCCCATGACCAGGTTGACTAAAAAGAAAGCCAAATTTGTGTGGACCGAGGAGTGCAAAAGGAGTTTCCAAACATTGAAAGATTAGCTTGTGTTCGCTCCTAGATTATCACTATCGGATAGGCTATAGGGGTTTGTTGTGTATTATGATGCTTCTAGAGTTAGTTTGGGTTGTGTTCTAATGCAAAATGGGAAGGTGATAGCCTATATATCTAGAAAACTCAAAGTGCATGAAAAGAATAATCATACTCATGATCTTGAATTGGCCGCTGTGGTATTTACTTTGAAAATTTGGAGACATCATTTGTATGGGATGCATGTTGATGTGTTCACCGATCATAAGAGTCTAGTTTTCACTCAAAAAGATCTCAACTTGAAGCAAAGAAGGTGGTTAGAACTTCTTAAGGATTATAATATGAGTGTGCATTGTGATCCCGGTAAGGTTAATATTGTGGAGGATGTTTTGAGTAGGGTGCTTTTGGGTAGGGTAGCTCATTTTGATGGTGGTGATAAAGAGTTGGCTAGAGAGGTCCATTGGTTTAATTGGGGGTTAGGTTGGAAGAGCTTGCTAATGGTGTTGTTATTGTTGTCGATGGTATACGCCTTCATTGGTTGATGAGGTTAAAGTAAACTAAGATCTTGATTACTCCTTGTTAGAATTGAAGGCCTTGGTAAAAGAGGGCAAGGTGGAGGTTTTTCTCCTAAGGGGGAGATGGTGCTCTGATGATGTTCACGCTCCAACAAGAAATCGGTCGCTATTAGCAATTAAGCTAACCAAAGGTTAGGGTCAAATCCATAGGAAATAGGGGGCTTGACTATAGAGATCCACTACCAATTATATCAAGTATCGATGACTAAAATCTCTAAATGGGGGTTTTTCTTTGTAATTCAAGAATAAAAATAAAAACTAAACTAACTATGCAGGAAGACACTCAAATTTAGGGACA
>JAPFFP010044495.1:0-12361 GCA_026153255.1 Solanum medicagineum | reverse complement strand
AGAAGAAAGATGGGTCACTTAGAATGTGCATTGACTACCGGCAACTCAATAGGGTCACTATAAAGAATAGATATACTTTTCCAAGAATTGATGACTTGTTTGACCAATTGCAAGGGGCTAGCTTTTTCTCTAAGATTGATCTTCGGCCCGGGTATCATCAAGTAAGGCTGAGGGAGTGTGATATTCCAACGATGGCCTACTAGACTAGGTATGGGCATTATGAATTTGTGGTGATGTCCTTTGGATTGACTAATGCGCCGACCATCTTCATGTACCTAATGAATAGGGTCTTCAAGCCCTACCTTGATTCCTTTGCTGTGGTCTTCATTGATGATATGTTGATCTATTCACATAGTAGGGAGGAGCATATGGGTCATTTGAGGGTTGTGTTGCAAAGATTGAGGGAGGAGAGATTGTATGCTAAATATGACAAGTGTGAATTTTGGTTGAAGAAGGTTGCATTCTTGGGTCATGTCGTGTCGGGGGATGATATAAAAGTGGATCCTAAGAAAACTGATATGATTAGGAATTGGCCTAGACCATTGACCTTGTCAAGACATTAGGAATTTCTTGGGCCTTGCGGGTTACTATAGAAGGTTTATGAATAGGTTCTCCTTCATTGCTTCTCCTATGACAAAATTGACTCAAAGAAGGTTAAGTTTGTGTGGACTGATGAATATGAGAAAAGTTTCCAAACATTGAACGATAGACTTTTGTCCGCTCCTGTATTGTCACTACCGGATGGGCTTGGGGGTTTTGTTGTGTATTATGATGCATCTAGAGTTGGTTTGGATTTTGTACTAATGCAAAATGGTAAAGTCATAGCCTATGCTTCTAGGCAATTCAAAGTTCATGAAAAGAACTACCCTACCCATGATCTTGAATTGGCCGCCGTGGTGGTTGCATTAAAGATTTGGCGTCATTATTTGTATGGAGTGCATGATGATGTCTTCACCGATCATAAGATCCTGCAATATGTCTTCACTCAAAAAGATCTCAAGTTGAGACAAAGAAGGTGGCTAGAACTCCTTAAGGACTATGACATGAGTGTGCATTACCATCCGGTAGGCAAATGTTGTGGCAGATGCTTTGAGTCGGGTGTCTATGGGTAGGCTAGCTCATATGGATGGTGGTGATAGGAAGATGGCTAGGGAGGTACATAGATTGGCTAGACTAGGGGTGAGGTAGAAGATGTGGGTGATGGTATTGTTGTTGTTGATGGTTCTAAATCTTCTTCGGTTGATGAGGTGATAGCAAAACAAGATCTAGACTCCTCCTTGCTTGAGTTGAAGGCCTTGGTGAAAGAAGGCATGATAGAGGTTTTCTCCCAAGGGGGAGATGGGGCCCTTAGATACCAAGGTAGGTTGTGTGTACCATGTGTTGATGGTTTGAGGTAGAGAATTCTTGATGAAGCCCATAATTCCTACTATTCTATCCACCCCGGTTCCACCAAAATGTATAGAGACTTGAGGGATGTGTATTGGTGGGGAGGCATGAAGAGGGACATCAAAGGTCAGGTGGCCTAACCCAAGATACAGAGCTTCCTACTTGTAATTGGGAGGTGATTAATGTGATTTCGTGGTTGGGTTGCCCAAGACTAAAAGAGGTTTTGATTCCATATGGGTTATAGTAAATAGGATGACAAAATCGGCTCACTTTCACCGGTCAAAACTTCATATGGGGCTGAAGAGTATGCAAGGTTGTGCATCCGTGAGTTGGTGAGGTTGCATGGGGTTCCCTTATCCATTATATCGGATCGTGGTGTACAATTTATTTCACATTTTTGGAGATCTTTTTAAAGGGGTCTTGGAACCAAAGTTCACCTTAGTACGACCTTCCACCCTCAAACGGATGGCCAAACCAAGACGACAATTCAAACACTTGAGGATATGCTTAGGGGCTTGTGTCTTGGAGCTTAAAGGTGGTTGGGATGACCATCTTCCATTGATTGAGTTTTCCTACAATAATAGCTATCACTCTAGCATCGGTATGACTCCTTTTGAAGCTCTTTATAAGAGACGTTGTAGATCATCGTTGGGTTGGTTTGAGGTTGGAGAGGTGGCCTTGTTGGGGCTGAATCTAGTTATGGATGCTTTTGAGAAGGTTAAGATGATTAGGGAAAGGTTGAGGACAACCCAAAGTCGTCAAAAATCCTATGCCGTTGTAAGAAGAAGAGACCTAGAATTCCAAGTGGGTGATTGGGTTTATTTGAAGGTTTCTCCAATGAAAGGTGTGGTC
This sequence comes from Solanum medicagineum, assembly GCA_026153255.1. NCBI lineage: Eukaryota > Viridiplantae > Streptophyta > Magnoliopsida > Solanales > Solanaceae > Solanum > Solanum medicagineum. Next base: position 10,123 of record JAPFFP010044495.1, on the reverse strand, counting down.
CGTTTTGGGAAAAAAAGGAAGTTGAGCCCAAGGTACATTGGTCCTTATGAGCTAATTAGGAGAGTTGGCAAGGCAGCTTATGAGTTGAAGTTGCCTAGTGAAATGAATTTGGTCCATCCAGTGTTTCATGTCTCTATGTTGAGAAAATATGTTGACAATACTAACGCCATTGTACCTCTTGATGTTGTGGGTGATGTGGAGGATAACTTAACTTATGAAAAGGTCCCGGTTCAGATTTTGGATAGGCAAGTAAAGAGATTGAGGAACAAAGAAGTTGCATCCGTTAAGGTCCTTTGGAGGAACCAACAAGTCGAAAGTGCTACTTGGGAGGCTGAAGCGGACATGCAAAAGTGGTATCCATATCTTTTCCACTCCACTAAAGCCTAAGGTACTAATACTAAGTTCCAATATGACTTCAAGTCTTACTCCCATGTCATTCATATGCATTCTTGTTTAAGTTGGTAAACTTATGATGATTTTACACTTATGTTTAGATTTTGAAAATGGTGTTTTACATGTTATGTTACATTCTTGTTGGGGATGATTTGTTGATGATCAGTATTGTCTTTTACATCTCTTTTACATTCGGGAATGAATGTTCCTAAGGGGGAGATATTGAAACGACCCCAAAAAGTGCCTAAAAACGTGCCTCAGAAGTGCCCGGAATCTTGTTTTCTGTATATCTAAAAATCCATTGGTTATTTAGAAAATTTGACTTCATAGTCTTATTTAGGGGGTCCAGATTGGAACGACAAGGGTCTAACCTCGAATTTAAGGCAAAGGAATCAAATTATGGGAGTTCGCTTTGTGCGATTTCCAGAGATCCTCCGCGTCCTCTTCGCGACGCAGAGACGTGTATTTTCGGCATAGTTTTTCCTAGTCCATCCAAATTTTTCCAAGTGTCGGGACTAAGTTTTCGCAAACATTTTTTTACCTATACTTAGCCAATTTTTAACCTCATATCCCCTAAAACATTTCCCAACACTCACTAAAACACTTAGCCATATTTTCACTCCCAAATTCAAGACCCAAAACCCTCATCCAATGCTAAGGATTCTCTTCAAGCTTCAAGCCTCCATTTTCAAACTTCATCAAGAACTTCCCCAAAGCTAAGATATGTGGTGTTGAACCATTGGGTCCTTCCACCCATGGTGCCTAAACCCTCTTTTTACTAATATTTCATGATTTAAAGTTGATTTTACATGTAGGTCTTGTATATTGAGAAATTTACTGCATAGTGATTTTAGTTCATAAAAGTATGGTTGTTTTAGCATGTTTTGAGCTCTAAATCATGGCTCTAATGTTGGATTTGATGAGGGGTTTTGCTATTGTCACGACCCAAGCCTAGGGCCTAGATGTGACTGGCGAATGGGGAACCTGAAGGAACCCGAGACAAGCCTCATAGCATATCAGTACACATTCTTGGTCGTGAAAGCAATATAAAACAACATAAGAAATATGAACAAAGGGAACTGGGACTAAGGAAGAGAGAGAGAGAGAGAGAGAGTTTAATACTTGAAACATAAATGAGTCAAAGCTCAAACATAATACATAACTTGTCCAGCAACATCTCTAAACATAGATAATGGCGGGGGCGAACATACAACTGGGCTCACCCTCATAGTCATATGTATACGATAAAGTAAAGAGAATCTTAATACATAATGTGAGAGAATAGTTCTTGTCCCCGGAACGGAGGACTCACCAAAGGCTAACTTGAACAATCCATCTAGCCACAAGAAGAATCAATAGGAGCTCCGGTCCCTACATGGTGATATCATGTAGGCAAGAATATGTGTTAGTACATTTGAATGTACTAAGTATGTGGGATGAAATTCAACAAGAGATAAGCATCATAATCTAAAATGCATAACGATAGGCAATAGGCATAATATAGCAATATGACATGTATGATCAATGCATAAGTAAAACATGCTTAAGTAATCCATGCTCATATAGAATATCATATGTGAAGTGGAGACCAAGCTAGATTTCTAAGGAATAAACGCCTTGGTAGGTTAGTGATGTTGCCACCCCATCACTTAGGTGGATGAGTATTGACCCTCATCTAGGTTGATGAGTTACAAACCCCCATCTAGGTTGATGATGATGCCACCCCATCACCCTGGTGGATTAGTATTAACCCTCATCTAGGTTGATGAGTACAAAGCCCCATCTAGCTTGATGATGCCACCCCATACCCTGGTGGATGAGTATTAACCCTCATCTAGGTTATCCGGGCTCTTGTCCCCCCCGGAGCGGGCATGGACTAATGCAACACTTTATATAGAGTATATCAAATAGTCTAATGCAACACTTAACATAGGATTCATCATGTACATAAGCTCATTTCATCATCATATCATCATTCATATTATTTCTCATGCTTTGGACCTTCATTTCCACAAGAAATCCTAGCCGGACATTTTATCAAACACCTTGGGGGAGAGTAATGGGGGTAAAAGACTATGCAATTTAGGAATGAAATCATGCAAGAAAATTTGTAGTAAAACCATGAATCAACACCTTGTAACACCCCCAAGACATTTGCATCAAAATACCTCATCAAGTCCAACATTAGATCCAAGATTTTGAGCTCAAAACATGCTAAAACAACCATACTTTCATGAACTAAAAATCACTGTGTAGTAAATTTCTCAATATACAAGACCCACATGTAAAATCAACTTTAAATCATGCATTATTAAGTAAAAGAGAGTTTAGGCACCATGGGTGGAAGGACCCAATGGTTCAATACCATATATCTTGTCTTTGGAGAATCCTTGAAAGAGATTGAAGATGGAGACTTGAAGCTTGAGTGAAATCTTTGAAGAAATCCTTAATATTGGTTTTGATTTTGAGACTTGAATTTAGGGTAAAATATGAGTCTAAATGTTTGAGAGGATATTGGGGAATATTGAGGATGATATGAGGGTGAAATAAGGCTAAGTATAGGTAAAAAAATGTATGGGAGAGGATGATATGAGGGTGAAATAAGGCTAAGTATAGGTAAAAACACCTATGAGAACCCTTGGACTCAAGACTTGAAAGTCTTAGACCCGAATCAAAAAAATAGGACCAAAATAACACTGGTCCATGCATTTTCTACACGAACGAGTTTTACGAAAATGGGCATAAATCCTTCATCTGAACTCGGAGTGTGGTGAAACCAAGTGCATTGGAAAGATAATTCAAAGGATTTAAGTTGTTAGCTCGTGGGCCACTCAATTCTTTGTGTGCTAAGAGACATGCCCCTTCAAAATTGACCTTCCTAAATAACGTTTATTGTGATTTTTGAATTTTGATACGATTGCTCTAAAATTTGGGTTAGACCCATTACCCACTCAATTTGACCCCCTAAACAAGAATATGAAGTCGGACTTTTGAACTAACGAATGGATTTTTAGATATATGAAAATTACGATTCTGAGCACTTCTAAGGCACATTTTTGGGCACTTTTTGGGGTCGTTTCAATATCTCCCCCCTGGGAACCTTCATTCCCGAATGTAAAAGAAACGTATGTACAAGAGAAGAGTAATCATAAAGAGATCAAGCCAAACAAGAATGCAACAATACACTTTAAAACACCATTTTCAAAACCTCGACATAAGTGTAAAATCATAATAAACTTGCTAACTTAAACAAATGCATATGAATGACATAGGGGCTGAAACATAAGACTTGGAAACATAGCAAGGACTTGACATGTCATCATAAACTTGAATAGAATGAAGAAATATGGATATTGCTCCTCCATGCCTGCTCCGGCTTCCCGAGAGACACATACTAATAGACGACTCTTCCCAAAGGGTCTTAAAGAATACTACATCATTATCAATCAACTTCTCCACTCATCTATCCAACACCCCCACCGGAACCTCCTTCTAAGCCAACTTACCATCTATCTCACCCATAACTTCAGAGAGTTCTATAGCAGTAGTGTCACCCACACATCCCCTCAAACTAGAAGCATGACAAATCGGATAAACCATACCCCTACCATAGGCAATTCCCAAACTTATGCAACCTTACTAACCTCCCTTTACACTCTATAAGGACTCATAATCCTCAACTTAATTGTCAACCTTGAATACACCTAACCCACTTGGTACCATAACCACCATCTCCCCTTTGGGAGACAACGTCCACTCTATCATCTTCTCACCCAAAACTTCCAACCCTAATAAGGCGGAATCAACGTCTTGCCTAATCTAGACCTCTTAACCCAAGAAGGTTTGGAACTATCAAGAACATTATACTACCATGCTCAACTTCCTTCAACCTAACCCCTTATCTAGCCAACTGATGGAACCCATTATTCTCCTCTTTGCCACCATTATCCACATATGCTAGGCTACCCATAGGCACCCTACTTAGAGTGCCAACCAAAACATTAGCCTTACAGGGAAAACCTATGCACACTCATATCATATTCCTTAAGGAGCTCTAACTACCTTCTTTCTACCCACAATGCCCACCTATCATATTTAGCAAACAACCTCTCATCTTCCAAAACTTGCAACACTATCCCCGAATAATTCAGAAGCTCTAAACAAATCAATACCTCATCATAAGTACCACCACAAACATATCAAGGTAGGGTTTTAAGACCCTAATCATGAAACCCATAAACACAACCGATGCATAAGCCAACCAAACAACTCCACCAATATTCAAAATGCTCACTCCTAGTCCGAAAAGGACACTTAGGGATATCACCTATCATCCTCACTTAGGGACAAATCTCGAACGAAAGATCAATCTTAGAGAAGTGACTAACCCATCGTAATTGACTAAATATATCGACCATCCTTACCCATCATATTACAACAACCTTACAGGTTCTACACTCATTAGAAACATGCTATGCAGGTAGCCCAAACTACCCCAAGACCCTCAACACAACAAGCTAAGTCGTTATCCCACAAGAATACTTATAATATGCATGTACATACTTTCAAAGAGGCAATAGTCATTTTTCCAACTCATTTCAATGCACAATTGGGCTCATAAGCCAAACACCATTCATAATAATTCATACTTAGGCTCAAATGCCAAAATCATAATTTCATAGTCATAACATCCATAACAAAATGGTGCAAGCACCCAAAATGCTTAAAGAGATAAAATCAAATACATATATGTGATCACAATATTGTCATAACCAAACTTTTATCAAAATTATACTATAAAATGAAATTGGCCTTACCTATAAACATAATTTTTTCAAAATAATTCGTGTACATGAATGCATATGCTATGACCAATGAGGAAATTGACATGGGTAATTAAGACTCCATTTAAAATCAACATTTATAATATGAAGTTGAAGTGAAAACATAATTAATTCCATATTTAAATCCATAGTGTAATCTCATGCATAAATAATTTCAAAAAATGAACATGCATACTTATAACTTCATAATCCCAAAGTAAATCCTCAATTAATGGTTTAAATCATATTAAAATCATCAAATACATTCTACCCATGCATCAATAGAATTTTAGGAATCATAATATTCAGATCCCAATTTAAAATAAGTAAAATCCATGCAGGTTTTCTTGAAAAGAAACTTTTGAAAAGAGCTTAACTTCATACTTGCATAATCAGACATAATTTCATGAATTCATAACATTTTTGATAACCTATATTCATCATGAAGTCATTTGACTTGTAAAACATGTAGATATCTTGAGAATTCTTAACTTGGCATTTCATCAAATACTTCGTGGGCATATGAGGACATGTTCAAATCATACAAATTGCAAGAGAATAGATCATGAAATAGTGAAACCAATGCATCTTAAAATCATGTAAAAATCAGCCAACCAACATCATGGTAAAACCCCATCATGGGTAACTTATAAATCATATCAAAACTTCATAATAGTTCATAGATTTCATAGCTTGAATCATGTACAGTCTCAATAAACAAATATCCCTTCATAGTATAAGCTCAAAATAGATATTTATGCATAATCAACAATATTTGACAAAATCCCAACATATTTCATACTCATATTTTGTAATAATAGATACCCATAAGAAATACATCTTGAAATCATGCAATTTTCATAAAACAAAAATTGGGCTTAATGGGTGAATGGAACTTGTGAATGAAACCCACATACACATGAATCCTACTAGCACCAAGGGATAACACAAGAAATAGCAACTCTCGGACCTATCAAATCACCCTACTCAAAATATCGGTCACAACATGGCCTTTCCTAGGGTCAACTAAGTCATAGGAGCAATAATAGAAGAGAACCTACTCACAATCCCTATTAATTGCTCACTAAACCCAAGAGGCTTCTAATACCCAGAAGTCAAGGTCTAGGCTAACACCTAATCACATTTATCTTACTAAAGTCCACCTTAATACCCTCACCGGGCACCACACAACCTAGGAAGGTAACCTCTTACCACCGAAATTCCCATCTCTCCTACTAACACTCAACCTTTTTCCTTAAACTTGTAATACTACCCTCAAATGATTCACATGCACTACCTCATTAGGGAACGAACCACATTATCATCACCAAAACCACCATAAACCTATTAGGGTAAGGACTAGAGATCTTACTCATGAGACTTATAGGTATAACCGGTGTACTAGTCAAACCAAGGGACATTACCCCAAAATTCAAAATATCGGAAAGGATATTCAAAGCCTCATCTACCACTAACAACAATTTTATAGACAAAATAACTTAGGTTCAACACCTCCATTTCTCACAAGATGACAAATGCAACCCCCTTAGAGACCAATTGTACTTTAAGATAAGAAATGGACCTACCTCCCTCGCTTTCGTTTAACAACCTCCCACTCAAAGACATACTCATGAGGGATTCAGGATTCGGGATCTAGCTCTATGGGTTCTACCATGCATGAAAACACCATATGCATGCAACCATTCCCATCCTATAATGACATCCAAATCCACCATGCCAATTCCAACAATCACAAAGTAAACAGACCTAGATCACATCTATGGACCTCCTAGCCACAATATACCCAACAAAAAGATAGACACCAAAGATCCACACAACACCTTGGGCACACAAGAATCTCCACTAGCAACCAAAAGAATTAGAGAAGAAATAGTGAAACACGGATCCATCAACATCAAAACCTTCAACTTACTTTCCTTTGCCTTCCTCTTGAAGCGGTATGATCAACTAGAAGAGCAAAGAACATTCATTAGAGGGGAAAACCCTATCTCACTTTTAAAGCACGACATAGACCAAGAAGAAGGGAAACATTTTCTAAAATGTCTCGTAGCCTCCTACTCATAGTTGTGGTGCACAACACAAGCATGAATAAGACTCTAATCAACATGGTGTCTTGGACTCCAAGGATCTATCAACCTAGTACTCTGATACCCTCTTTCTCATGACCCAAGCCTAGGGCCTAGAAATGACCAGCGAATGGGGAACCTGAAGGAACCCCAAACAAGCCTCATAGCATATCATTACACATCCTTGGTCGCAGAAGCAATATAAAACAACATAAGAAATATGAAAAAGGGGAATTAGGACTAAGGAAGAGAGAGAGAGAGAGTTTAATACTTAAATAACATAAATGAGTCAAAGCTCAAATATAATAAATAATTATCCAACAACACCTTTAAACATAGATAATGGCGGGGGCCAAGACATACAATCTGGCTCACCCTTATAGTCATATGTATATGATAAAGTAAAGAAAATATTAATACATAATGTGAGTGAATAGTCCTTGTCCCCGGAATGGAGGACTCACCAAAGGCTAACTTGAACAATCCATCTAGCCACAAGAAGAATCAATAGTAGCTCCGATCTCTACATGGTGATATCATGTAGGCAAGAGTATGCGTTAGTACGTTTGAATGCACTAAGTATGTGGAATGCAATGCAACAAGAGACAAGCATCATAATCCAAAATGCATAACGATAGGCAATAGGCATAATATAACAATATGACATGTATGATCAATGCCTAAGTAAAACATACTTAAGTACTCCATGCTCATATAGTATATCATATGTGAAGAGGAGACCAAGCTAGATTTCCAAGGTATAAACCCCTTGGTATGTTAGTGATGTTTCCACCCCATCACTTAGGTGGATGAGTATTGACCCTTATCTAGGTTGATGAGTACAAACCCCTATCTAGGTTGATGATGATGCCACCCCATCACCCTGGTGGATGAGTATTAAGCCTTATCTAGGTTGATGAGTACAAAGCCCCATCTAGGTTGATGATGTTGCCACCGCATCACCCTGGTGGATGAGTATTAACCCTCATCTAGGTTATCTGGGCTCTTGTTCACCCTGGATCGTGTATGGTCTAATGCAACACTTTATCTAGAGTATATCAAATAGTCTAATGCTACACTTACATAGGATTCATCATGTACATAAGCTCATTTCATCATCTTTCTATCATCATTCATATCATATCTCATTCTTTGGACCTTCATTTCCACAAGAAATCCTAGCCGGACATTTTATTAAACACATTGGGGGTGTGCAATGGGGGTAAAAGACCATGTAATTTATAGATGAAATCATGCAAGATAATCTGTAGTAAAACCATGAATCAACACCTTGCAACACCCCCAAGACATTCGCATGAAAACCCCTCATCCCAACATTAGATCCAATATTTAGAGCTCAAAACATGCTAAAACAACCATACTTTCATCAACTAAAATCATTGTGTAGTAAATTTCTCAATATAAAAGACCCACATATAAAATCAAGTTTAAATCATGCATTACTAAGTTAAAGAGAGTTTAGGCACCATGGGTGGAAGGACCCAATGGTTTAACACCACATACCTTGACTTTGGAGAACCCTTGAAAGAGATTGAAGATGGAGACTTTAAGCTTGAGTGAGATCCTTGAAGAAATTCTTAAGATTGGTCTTAAGTTTGGGACTTGAATTTAGGGTGAAAGACAAGTCTAAATGTTTGAGAAGATATTGGGTAATATTGAGGATGATATGAGTGTGAAATAAGGCTAAGTATAGATAAAAAACGTATGGGAACCCTTGGGACCAAGACGTTAAAGTATTGGACCAAAATTAAAAAATAGGACCAAAATAATACTGGTCCACATTATGGAAGCGACACGGATAGCCACTGGAATCTGCATTTTCTACACGAACGAGTTTTACGAAAATGGGCATAAATGCTTTATCCGAACTTGGAATGAGGTGACACCAAGGGAATTGAAAATATAATTGAAAGGGATTTAAGTTGGTAGGTCGTGGGCTACTCGGTTATTTGTGTGCCAAGAGATATGCCTCTTCAAAGTTGACCCTCTGAAATAACGTTTATTGAGATTTTTAGATTTTGATACGGTTGCTCTAAAGTTTTGGTTAGACCCATTTTCACTCAAATTGACCCCATAAACAAGAATATGAAATCAGAATTTTGAAATAACAAATGGATTTTTATATATATGAAAATGACGATTCTAGGCACTTTCGAGACACATTTTCGGGCACTTTTTGGAGTAGTTTCTGCTATGAATATCTTGGGGGTACTGCAAGATGTTGATTGATGGTTTTGAAACACATTTTCTTGCATGATTTCATCTCAAAATTTCATGGTTTTTATCCCTATTACACACCCCCAAGGTGTTTAATAAAATGTCCGGTTATGATTTGACCTAAGGAAATGAAGGTCTAAAGCATGAGATGTGATATTATTGACTATATGATGATGCAATGAGCTCATTACATGATGAATACTATATAAAGTGTTGTGGTAGAACATTCCCAATTTGGGGGCCTAGTTGAGGGGTCAATGACTCAACCACTAGGGTGATGGGTGCAACCATCACTGACCTAGTTGAGGGGTTGATATCTCAATCACTAGGGTGATGGGTGCGATCATCAATAACCTTGATAAGGGGTTCATACCTCACACACTAGAGTGATGAGTGCTATCACCACTAACCTTGATGAGGGGTTTGTACCTCACACACTAGGGTGATGGGTGCTATCATCACCAACCCCAAGTGGTTTATTCCTTGGAAATCTAGCTTGGTCTTATCTTCACATATGGTATCCTATATGAGTATGATTTACTTAAGCATGTTTTACTTATGCATTGAACATACATGTCATAT
>JAPFFP010044494.1:0-34969 GCA_026153255.1 Solanum medicagineum | reverse complement strand
TCATATAATGCCAAGGGTCTAAGTCCCCACTAACAATGTAATCCTAAAGACCCAAGTTGGGAAAAATTACACTTTGGTCCCACAATTTAATTAATTTAATCCGATTGAGGATGTTTGGGGTTGACGTTAAATTACGGGTCCTAACAGCATAAGACTATACCAGTGATTGTGGATGGTTGATGCTCCTTAGCTTGTAATAGTTGGATTGCCAAGTATCTCATTATATTCTTGTTTGCATAATAACTTTGCAATCCTATTTTGAAAATAGTAGTTAGGTAGCTGAATCGAAGGAGTTATGGTATATGCCATTAGTATAGCTGCTATGTATTTCTTTTTGTCTACGTAGATCGAGTAATCGCTTGAGGACAACGAATAATTATAAGTTGAGGGCATTGATGTGTTGTCATAATATAACAAATTTGATGCCTAAAACAAGGGATTTTGTGAGTTCTTAATGCAGCTTTTTATAGTTTTTATGTTGTTCTTGCAGAAAAGTTAGGTTGGCATGATTTCGAAGAAAAGTTGCAGATTTTGCTGAAACTTAGGATATACGAGCACACCTGTGAGTCGTAGCCCAAGCTATGAGTCGTAAGGTGTGCCGTAGCAAGGGGTTGTGGGAACCATGGGTAGTTGACTAGCGATAACCTAGGTGGGGTTTTGCATGTATTGTCTATTTCTCTTCATTATGATTGTTGTTTGGTGGTGGCCAACACCAAACCCCGCCTGCTATCACGATCCTAACCAAGGTAGTGACAAATAGGAAAAAGGAAGTAGATGACAGGATTCGATCGATGTCTTCTCATCTAATCAACTCGAACCAGACCAAGAAGAGGTTGACTGGGACAATTGGTAACAGTTAGTTGGCACACCATGGTTGCCAACCAAGCGCCTTGGTGAAATTTCACCTACACCTTCACAAGAGGGCTGGAAGAACCTAAGTTACCATCGTGCATGCTAATCTTCAATTATGGTTATGTTACCTCAAGTAGTCGAGTCAACAAACCATGCGGAACACAATTCCCATGTTGTCCCTAAAATTGAGTGTTTTCCCGCACAATAGTATAGTCGTAGTTATACTTTTATTTTTTAATCACAAACTCCCCCACTCACCCACATTTTGAGATTTTAGTTATTGGTGTTTGAAATGATTAGTAGTGAAGTCTTGTAGTCAAGCCCTGTATTCCCTGTGAGTTTGACCTTAACATTTGGTTAGGTTAATTGCTGACAACGACTACTTTCTTATTGGAGCGTGAACATTAGAATGTCAGAATTCTTGTCACGTCATTTTATCAAACACATGGTGTGTTCATGGTACTTGTTCAAAATCATGCAATTCAAGAGAGAAATAATATGAGTAACTCAATGCAAATCAACCCAGCAATATGTTGTAAAACCCTCATATAGGGTACCTTGAAATCTATCACAAAATCTCATAATAATTCATAGTTTCATAGCTCAAAACTTGCATAGTCTCAAAAGGCAAAATCAATTAATGGAGTAAGCTTGAAATAGTTAGTCATACATAATCAATCAATAATTCATAAAATTCCAACATAATTTAGGTTCATAATCCATTATAAGAGATACTCATAGGTGATACAACTTGAAAACATGTAATTTTCATGAAAAAGGAAGGTTAGGATCCATGGGTGAAAGGACCCAATGGATGAAACGTAAACCTTGATTTCCATGAAGAGGTTTTAGAGCTTGAAATGAATACTTGAGTCCCAAAGATGAGCTAGAATTTCATAGATTTGAATGAGAGAATTTGATGGAGTCATAGAGGGCTTTGAGAGAGTGTTTTCTGAGTGATAGAGTTGAAAATGTCTAAGTAAAGGTGATTTCATATTTAAGTGGGCATGGGGCTATGACCCCAATGCCCTTGGACGACATAGAAAAAGTAAAGAAAATATTGCACTGCGCTGCGCATCTGGCGCGACATGGACTAGACATGTAATACAAGATACACTGGTCCCCGCTACTGGCACGTCGCGGTCAGGGCGCGGATAGGCACTGGAAATCTTAATTAGAAAAAATTATTTTGCACTATGAGTCTTCTAAAATCTAGTTATATCCATTTCGCACTCAAATTTCCCCCCGATAGGGAAAATGAAGTCGAATTTTTTAAATCATGCACGGATTTTGAGATTTAAAGAAATTACAATTATAGGGAATTTTGAAGCATATGTGGGGCGTTTCGATATCTCCCCTTAGGAACATTCTTCCACGAATGTCAAATAAACATGTGTCAGAGAAGTAATTATGAAGATTTAATCCCGACATGAATGCAACAACTGCATTTAAATATTATTTTCGAAAATCTCAACATGAGTGTCAAAATCACCATAAACTTGTTACCATAGAACATAAATGCATGTGAAATGACATGAGGATTGAAACTTAAGACTTGAAATCATATGGGGGACTCAAATTCTTACCTTCGTTTTTTGTAGAGTGGAAGAGATATGGGTATCACTTTCTCATATCTGCCTCGGCTTCAAATATGGCACTTTCAACTTGTTGACTCCTCCAAAGGACCTTGACGAAAGCTACATCTTTATTTCTCAACCTCTTCACCTGTCAAGAAAAAATCTCCACTGGGACCTTCTCATAGGTCAAATTAACTTCTATAACATCCACAATCTCTAAGGGAACTATCGCACTTGGGTTACCCACACACTTTCTCAACATGGACATGTGGAAGACTGGATGAACCATATTATCCCCATAGGCAACTCCAACTCATGTGAAACCGCACCCAATAGCCTCAAAACTCGATAAGGACCGTCAAACCTTGGGCTCAATTTCCCTTTCTTGCAAAATAGGACCACACCCTTCACGGGTGAGACTTTCAAGTAAACCCAATCACCAACCTTAAACTCAAGATCTCTCCTCCTTACATCAGAGTAGGACTTTTGTCTACTTTGGGCTGTTTTCAATCTATCCTTCATTGACTTTACCTTTTCCAAGGCCTCCATACAAAATTTAGACCTAACAAAGCAATCTCCCCTACTTCAAACTACCCAACCGAGGATCTACAACGCCTACCATATAAGCTTCAAAGGGATCCATACCAATGCTTGAGTGGTAGCAATTATTGTAAGCAAACTCAATAAGTGGAAGATGTTTATTTTGACTACCCTTAATCTCCAACACAAAAGCTCTAAGCATATCGTCAAGAGTTTGGATATTCCTCTCAACTTGAGCATCCATTTAGGGATTAAAAGTCGTGCTATGCTTAACCTTGGTACGAAGACCTCTTTGGAAGGACCTCCAAAAGTGAGAAGTGAATTGAGCATCACGATCTAAAATTATAGACTAGGGCACCCCATGAAATTTAATAAACTCATAGATGTAAAACTTGGCATAATCGTCGGCACAATAAGTGGTGTTGACCGAAAGAAAGTGAGTCGACTTTCTCATTCTATCCAAAACAACCCAAATAGAATCAAAGTGTTTTCTAGTCTTAGGCAACCTAACCAAAAAATCCATGTTGATCTCTTCCAATTTCCAAGTACGAATTTCTAAGTCTTGGGCTAGGCCACTCGGCCTTTGATGTTCAGCTTCCCCAAAAGTGCCCGAAAATATGCCTCGAATATGCCCATAATCGTAATTTTTATATATCTCAAGACTCATGCTTAATATAAAAAATCCAACTCCATATTCATGATTAGGGGGCAAAATTGAGTGGAAAATGGGTTAACCCCGATTTTAGAGAAACCGAATCAAAATTTGAAAATCCAAAAAATGCAATTTCTAGAGATGATCTGCGCCCTTGGCGCGAAGCGACCAAGGCAAGGACCCATACTGTTTTCTACTAGTTTTTGTTGTTCAGTCCAAGGCCTTTAGGACTTGGACCTAAGTCTTACCATGTGTAAAAACACCTATACTTAGTCATTTTTTAACCCGACATCATTCAAGACATTCCCAAAACCCTCTCAAACACTTGGACAAATATTTCACCCAAATTCTAGCACTCTAAACTCATTTTTGGATTCAAGAAGTTCACTCAAGCTTCAAGTTGTAAATCAAATCTTTAACAAGGAATTCTCCAAAGTTGAGGTATGTGAGTTTCAACCATTGGGTCTTTTCACCCATGGTGCCCAACCTTTCTTTTTACATAAAATTGCATGTTTCTAAGTTGATTTACTTATGATTCTTACTTATTATGGATTTGACTATGAACTACGTTGGGGTTTAATAAAAGTGTGACTATTTAAGTATGTTTTGAGCTATGAATCTATGATCCATTTTTAGATTTGATGAAGGTTTCTATGTTTATTACATGAGGGTATTACCAAGTGTTAGGGGGTTGATTTAATTCAAGTTTTCTTGCATGATTTCACTCTTGAATTGCATAGTTTTACGCTACCACTACACACCCGCCAAGTACTTGATAAAATGTCCAATTTAGGGTTCTTGAGCTATTGATGATCTATTGCATGGCCTATGAGTTAAGTGACTTTATGATGATTAAAGTAATGTATATATATGAGTTGATTTCATGAAAAGTATATATAGTGTTACAAGTTGACCATACCTTATTGAGGGGGTGCTAGACCTCAATCACCATGGATGGCAGACTGTAACTACCATCAACTAATTGAGGGGTTGATACGTCAATGACCATTAATGGAAAGGTGTGACTACTATCAACTAATTAAGGGGTTTATACCTCAATCACCATGGATGGCAGGGTGTGACTATCATCAACCAATTGAGGGGTTGATACCTCAATTACCATGGATGGTAGAGTGTGACAACCATCAACTAGTTGAAGGGTTGTTATACTAATCGCCTCTCCAAGGGGGTGGTAGGCCTTAGAATCCATAATGATAATCTCTTACTGCATATGTAATATCATCTATATAAGCATGTTTTACTTCAAGCATCGATCATGCATGCCATGTTGCTAATTTATTATCTCTTGCTTATATATATGCATTTTGGTTATGTTGCCTATCTCTTGTTGCATTGCATCAAACATACTTAGTACATTTATATGTATGAACGTATATTCTATAACTACATGATTTTTCCGTGTAGGAACCGGAGCCCACTTGATCATCTTCCTCTATGTAGTTAGTACTATTTTCTCAAAGTATGTTAGATGAGTCCTCAAGTTTGAGGATGATATTGTTTAATCTTAATGTTATGCAAAGACCCTCTTTATCTTATTGTATAGTTTTGACTATGAGGTTGAGCCTAGAAAGTTGTCTTGGTCCTTACTAAATTCCATATTTAGAGGTGTTATGTAATGATACTATGAGCTTTGACTCTCTTGACTCTTGTATGTTTTAATGCTATGAAAGATTCCCTTAGTCCCTTTTCCCTTATTTCTATCCTCTTATTGTTGTTTAATTGCTTCTGTGACCAATGATGTGTGATGATATGTTAAGAGGCTTATCTGGGGTCCTTTCGGGTTCCCCATTCGTTGTGTCATGTCTAGGCCCTAGGCTTAGATCATGACAAACTTTGTATTAGAGCACTAGGTTGTTAATGGTTTTCTGGATTCAACACACCACATCAATTAGAGTCTTATTTATGGTTGTATTGTGCACCATAACTATGAGTAAGAGGCTATGAGGCATTTTAGGAAATGTTTCCCTTGTTCTTGATCCATGTCATGCTATAAAAGTTATGGCAAGGCTTTCCGCTAATTAATGTTCTTTGCTATAATAGATCATGCCTATCCCAAGAGGAAGAAAATCCCACACACCCGAAAAACAACTGGCTCATAGAGAGCTCCGGCATGCTCTCACCTTGCTAGCTCAATCTATGACTAATCAAATCAATCAAGGGGCCCAAGCCCCTTATGTTCTACCTCGGGATCTAGGGTGAGACACTTTATGAGGATGAACCCACTGGAGTTCCATGGGTCAAAAGTGGATGAAGACCCTCAAGAATTTATTAATTAGGTGTACAAAGTGTTGTCTATTATGGATGTTAGATTGAAAGAGAACGCGGAGTTGGTGGGCTACAAACTCAAGGGGGTAGACCAAATATGGTATACTCAATCAAAGGAGGAGAAGGGGAACAACAATGTGATTCTTTGGGAGGAGCTTAAGGTGACTTTTCTCAACCGGTTTTTCCCTCTTGAGCTTAGGGAGGCCAAAAAGATGGAGTTCAGTAACTTGAAGCAAGGATCTATATGTGTGAGGGAGTATTCCCTCAAGTTCAACCAAGTCTCTAAATATGTTCTACACTTGGTTGCCGACCCGAGGTCTAGGATGAATAAGTTTCTGACGGGTGTATCCGATTTGGTGGTTGAGAAATGTTGTGCCTCAATGTTGATAGGTGACATGGACTTGTCCCGCTTTATGACTTATGCCAAACAATTGGAGGGGGAGAAGTTGAGAAAGAAGAGTGGTGAGGCCATGTAGGCCCGTTTTGATAGTAAGTTCCAAGGTCCCAAGGGTGGCCGTTGGTGTTCTCATACTCTTAACAGAAGGTTAGCCATTGACTACCCAAGGGCCCAAGGTGATGGTGGTGTGGAGCCAAATGTTATGTATTCATAATGTGGTAGAGGCCATGGTAGTCCATGTATGAGGGACACTAATTCTTGCTATAGTTGTGGAGAAGTAGGTCACAAGAAGGTTGATTGTCCTCATTCAAAACAAGGGTAAAGATGCTTGTCCACAAGGTTGGGGTGCTAACGTTGTTCCTTTGGGAAGAGGAGGCCAACAAGGTGGTGCCCCAAGGCACAATCAGTTCTATGCCTTTCAAGGGAGGCAAGCGGTAGATGAGGTGCCCGATGTCATAATCAGTATGTTAAAAGTCTTTGATTTTGATGTGTATGCATTGATAGACCCGAGTAACACTCTTTCTTTTGCTACTCCTTTTGTTGCCAAAAGGTTTCATGTTGAGCCCGAATTGTTGTGTGGGTATTGTGAGGTGTCTATTCTCATTGGTGCATTTATTGTTGCTTGAAAGGTCTATAGAAATTGTTCTATTTCATTTTGCATAAAATTTTGCCTTATGATCCTGTTGAGTTAGATACGGTAGATTTTGATGTCATTCTTGGGATGGACTTGTTGCATGCATATTATGCCTCTACTAATTGTAGAACCCATAGGGTCAAATTCTAATTCCCTAATGATCCTGTCCTTGAATAGGAGAGTCATAATGTGGTGGTCAAGGGTAGGTTTGTCTCGTGCATTAAAGCCCAAAAGTTGATATTCAAGGGATGTCACTATCATCTTGTGAGGTTTTGAGATGTTGGGTCTAAAGTCCTTCCCATAGAGTCGGTTCCAGTGGTTAATAAGTTCCTAGATGTCCTCCCAAGTAAGCTTCCTAGTGTTCCTCCCAAAAGGAAAATAGATTTTGGGGTAGAACTCCTTCTCGACACTCAACCTATTCCTATTCCTCTTTACTATATGGCCCCGACGGAGTTGAAGGAGTTGAAAGAGTAATTAAATTATTTGTTAGAGAAGGTTCTTATTAGGCCTAGCCAATCACTATGGGGTACACCGGTATTGGTTGTGAAGAACAAAAATGGTTCTCATAGAATATTTATTGACTACCAAAAACTTAATAGAGTCACCATCAAGAATAAGTACCCTCTACCATGGATTTATGATCTATTTGACCAATTTCAAGGGGCTAGTCACTTCTCTAAGATTGATCTTTGGTCGGGGTATCATCAAGAGAAAGTAAAGGAGTGTTCTCAAGATGTCTTTTGGACTAGGTATGGGAACGAATTTGTGGTCATGTCTTTTGGGTTGGCTATTGCTCCGGCTATCTTCATGGATCTTATGAATAGAGTCTTCAAAGCCTACCTTAATTTGTTTGTAGTGGTTTTTATTGATGCTATTTTAATCTATTCCTATAGTGAGGAGGAGCATGTGAGTCATTTAAGGGTGGTGGTACAAAAGTTGAGGGAAGAGAAGTTGTATGCTTAATATGAGAAGTGTGAGTTTTGGTTGCAATAGGTTGCCTTTCCAGATCATGTGGTGTCGGGGGATGGTATTAAGGTGGATCCTAAAACGATGGAGTTACTTAGAAATTGACCTAGACCTTTGACTCCATCAAACATTAGAAGTTTCTTGGGCTCAGTGAGTTATTACCAGAGATTCTTGAATAGGTTCTCTTCTATAGTTCTCCTATGACTAAGTTGATTCAAAATAAGGAAATATTTGTGTGGACCGATGAGTGTGGAAAGAGTTTTCAAACTTTGAAGGATAAGGTTGTCTCTGCTCCTATATTGTCTATACCGGAAGGATTTGTTTTGTATTGTGATGTATCATGGTTTGTTTTTGGGTTGTGTTTTGATGCAAAATGGTAAGGTCATAGGTTATGCCTCTAGACAACTCAAGGTGCATGAAAAGAATTATCCTACCCATGATCTTGAGTTTCTCGCCGTAGTTTTTGCTTTTCAAACTTGGTGTCATTACTTGTATGGGTTCATGCTAATGTGTTTACCGATCATAAGAGCCTGCAATATGTGTTCACCCAAAAAGAACTCAAGTTGAGACAACGAAGGTGGTTATAACTTCTTAAGGATTATAATATGAGTGTGCATTATCATCCCGATAATGTTAATGTGGTGTTCGATGCTTTGAGTAGGGTATTTATGGGTAGCCTAGCACATGTTGATGATGAGGGTAAAGAGGTGGCTAGAGAGGCTCATCAGTTGGCTAGATTGGGGGTTAGGTTAGAAGAGGTTGATAATGGTGGTATTGTGGTTGTTGATGGTTCAAAATCTTCCATTGTTGATGAGGTAAAAGCAAAGCAAGATCTTGACCCAACCTTGTTAGAATTAAAGGCTTTGGTGAGAGAGGGCAACTTAGGTTTTCTCCCAAGGGGGAGATGGTGCCCTTAGGTACCAAGGTAGGTTGTGTATGCCTAGTATTGATGGCTTGAGATAGAAGATCCTTAATGAGGCTCATAACTCTTCCTATTCTATTCACCCCAGTTCTACCAAGATGTATATAGATTTGAGGGAAGTGTATTTGTGGGGTGGTATGAAGAGGGACATTGCAAAATTTGTATACAATTTTCATAGTTGCAAACGAGACAAAGTCGAACATCAAAAGCCTAGTGGCCTAGCCCAAGATATAGAGAATCCTACTTGGAAGTGGGAGGAAATTAACATGGATTTTGTGGTTGGGTTTCCAAAGTCTAGAAAGCCTTTTGACTCCATTTGGGTTGTGGAAGATAGAATGACAAAGTCGGCTCATTTCCTACCGGTTAAGACTACTTATGGTGCTGAAGATTATGCTAAGTTGTACATTCATGAATTTGTTAAATTGCATGGGGTGCCCTTGTTTATCATATCGGATTGTAGTGCTCAATTCACCTCTCACTTTTGGAGGTCCTTCGAAAGAGATCTTGGTACCAAGGTTAATCTTAGTATAGCCTTTCATCCTCAAATAGATGGCCAAGCCGAAAGAACTATCAAAACTCTTGATGATATCCTTAGAGCTTGTGTATTAGAGTTTAAGCGTAGCTAGGATGATCATCTTCCACTCATTGACTTTGCTTACAATAATAGCTATCACTCTAGCATTGGTGTAGCTCATTTTGAGGCTCTCTATGGTAGACATTGTAGGTCCCCGGTTAGATGGTTTGAGTAGGGGAAATCGCTTTGTTGGGTACGGATCTGGTTATGGAGGCTATAGAGAGGGTAAGGTTTATTAGGGAAAGGTTGAAGACAATCCAAAATCATCAAAAGTCCTATGCTAATGTGAGTAGAAGAGATCTTGAATTTAAGGTTTGTTATAGGCTCTATTTGAAGCTCTCACCTATGAACGGTGTGGTTCATTTTGGTAAGAAGGGTAAGTTGAGTCCAAGATTTGTTTGTCCTTTTAGAGTGTTAAGGAAGACTGGTAAGGTGGCCTATGAGTTGGAGTTTCCTAGTGAAATGGACTTGGTTCATTCGTTTTTTCATGTGTCTATGTTGACGATGTATGTGGGTGACCTAAATGCCATTGTGCCTCTTGATGTTGTGGGTGTTGTTGTACACAATTTGACTTATGAAGAGGTTCTAGTAGAAATTTTGGATAGACAAGTGAAGAGGTTGAGGAACAAGGAGATTGCTTCCATCAAGGTTCTTTGGAGAAACCAACAAGTTGAAAGTGCCACATGGGAAGCCAAAGCGGACTTGCAAAAGCGATATCCATTTCTCTTCCACTCTTCTCAAGCCTAAGGTACTAATTCTAAGTCCCCTGTATTATTTCAAGTGTTATGTTTCAGCCCCTATTCATTGCGTGCATTCATGTTTATGTTGACAACTTCATGTCGATTTTGACACTTACGTTGAGATCTTTGAAAATGATTATCCTTATTATATATGTTTCTTTGAAAATTGGGGACAAATGTTCCCAACGAGACATATTGAAACGACCCCAAAAGTGCCTGAAAATGTGTCTTGGAAATGCCCATAATCATAATTTCCATATATCTCATGATCCATGCATAATATCGAAAATAGGACTTCATATTCATACTGTGTCAAAATTTGAAATCCAAAAAATGCAATATCCAGGGACGATCCGCGCCCCTGGCACAACGCGGCCAGGGCGCAGACCTGTACATTTTTTGCCAGTTTTGGTTGTTTGGTCCAAGGCCTTTAGGTCTTGGCCTAAGTCTTCCCATGCATAAAACACCTATACTTAGTCATTTTTAAACTCCATATCATTCAAGACATCCCCCAAAACCCTGTCAAACACTTAGACAAATATTTCACCCAAATGCTAGCATTCCAAACTCATTTTCGGATTCAAGGAATTCACTAAAGCTTCAAGTTCTCAATCAAATCTTCATCAAAGAATTCTCTAAAGTTGAGGTATATGAGTTTCAACCATTGGGTCCTATCACCCATGGTGCCCAACCTTCCTTTTTGCATAAAATTGCATGTTTCAAATTTGATTTACTTATAGATCTTACTTATTATAAATTTGACTATGAACTATGTTGGGGTTTCCTAAAAGTGTGACTGTATAAGCATGTTTTGAGCTATGAATCTATGATCAATTTTGAGATTTGATGAAGAGTTTCAATTTATATTGCATGAGGGTATTACAAGTGTTTGAGGGTTTATTTACTCCACGTTTTTTTGTATGATTTCATTCTTGAATTGCATGGTTTTATACTTGCATTACACAATAACCACGTGTTTGATAAAATGTCCAGTTTAGTGTTCTCAAGCTATTGATGGTCTATTGTATGATCTACGAGTCGAGAGACTTTATGATGATGAAACTAATGTATAAATATGAGTTGATTGCATGAAATTATCTATAATGTTGCAAGTTGACCACATCTTATTGAGGCAGTGCTAGACCTCAATCACCATGGATGGCATGGTGTAACTACCATCAACCAATCGAGGGGTTGATACCTCCATCACCATGGATGGTAGGGTGTGACTACTATCAACCAATCAAGGGATTGATACCTCAATCATCATGGATGGCAAGGTGTGACTACCATCAACAAATTGAGTGTTGTATACCTCAATCACCATGGATGGTAGGGTATGACAACCATCAACCAATTGAGGGGTTGATACCTCAATTGCCTCTCCAAAGGGGGTGGTAGGCCTTGGAATCCATAATGATGGTCTCTTACTACACATGCAATATGTTCTATATAAGCATGTTTTACTTCAAATATTGATCATGCATGCCATGTTGCTAATATATGATCTCTTGCTTATGTATATGCATTTTTGTTATGTTGCCTATCTGTTGTTGCACTGCATCCTATATACTTAGTACATTCAAATGCGCTAACACATAATTTATGCCTATATGATGTTACCATGTAGGAACCGGAGCCCCACCTGATCATCTTCCTCCACATGGCTAGTACTATCTTCTCAAAGCAAGTTTGGTGAGTCCTCAACTCCGAGGAAGATATCATTTGATCTTATGTTATGTAAAGACCCTCTTCCTCTTATTATATGCTTTTGACTATGAGGGTGAACCCCGAAAGTTATCTTGGCCCCCGCTAAATTCCAAGTTTAGAGGTGTTATTGGACAAGTTATGTAATGATGCTATGAGCTTTGACTCTTGACACTTGTATGTTTTAATGCTATGAAATATTTCCTTATTCCCTTTTCCCTTATTTCTATACTTTTATTGTTATTTAATTGCTTCCACGACTAAAGATATGTGACGCTATGTTAAGACGCTTGTTTTGGGTCCCTTTGGGTTTGCCAATCACCGTGTCATGTTGAGTCCCTAGGCTTGGGTCATGACACTTGTTGGCAATTGTGACATCCGGATATGAACTTGGCAATATCCCTCTTCATACTACCCCACCAATACATTTCCCTTTAGGTCTCTAAACATCTTTGTAGAACCAGGGTGAATAGAATAGGATGAATTATGAACCTCCTTCAATATCAATTCCCTTAAGTCATCAACATTAGGAACACACAACCTACCTTGGTACCTAGGGGTACCATCTCCCACTTGGGAGAAAACCTCCACTTTAGCATCCTTCACCAAGGTCTTTAACTCTAGCTAGGTGGGGTCAAGATCTTGTTTTGCCTTTACTTCCTCAAGCAAAGAAGATTTAGAACCATCAAAAACTGCTACACTACCTTTTTAACTTCATCCAACCTAAATCTCAATCTATCCAACCGGTGAACTTCACTAGCCACCTCATTGCCACCATTATCAATATGAGCTAGACTACCCATGAATACTCTACTTAGAGCATCGGCCACAACATTAGCTCTGTCGGAGTGATATTATACACTCATGTCATAATCCTTAAGGAGCTCTAACGACCTTCTTTGTCTCAAGTTAAAATCTTTTTGGATGAACACATATTAGAGACTCTTTTGATCGGTAAACAAATCAACATGAACCCCATACAAGTAGTGACGCCAAATTTTCATAGTAAATACCACGACCACCAATTCAAGATCATGGGTGGGATAATTTCTCTCATTCCCCTTATGTTGTTTAGAGGCATATGCTATCACCTTGCCATTTTGAATCAAAACACACCCCAAATCAATTATTGAGGCATCATAATATACCACAAAACCTTCTGGTTAAGCCAAGATAGGAGCGGAGATAAGCTTAACTTTCAGAGTTTGGAAAGACTTTTCACATTCATAAGTCCGCATGAATTTTTCCTTCTTTTGGGTCACTTTAACATAGGAGAAGCAATAGAAGAAAAGCCATTCACAAACATCCGGTAGTAACCTGCTAAACCCAAGTAACTCCTAATATCCGATGGAGTCAAGGGTCTAGGCCAATTTCTTATCACCTCCGTCTTCTTAGGATCCACCTTAATGTCATCATTCGACACCACATGCCTTAGAAAAGCAATCTCATTCAACCAAAATTCACATTTTTCATATTTGGCAAAGAACCTCTCCTCTCTCAAGATTTGCAACACCACCCTCAAGAGATTCACATACTCTTCCTCACTCCGAGAATAAATCAATATATCACCAATAAAAACCACCACATACCATGGTAGGAATTAAAAACCTTATTCATGAGATCCATAAATTGGCTGGTGTTGTAGTCAACCCAAAGGACATAACCACAAACTCAAAGTGCTCATACCTAGTTCGAAAGGCCGTCTTGGGAATATCACATTCTCTTACCTTCACTTAGTGGTATCCAGACCAAAGACCAATCTTACAAAAGTGACTATCCCCTTGTAGTTGAGGGTACTTGTTCTTTATGGTAACCTTATTAAGTTGCCTATTATCAATGCTCATTCTAAGAGAACCATTATTTTTCTTCACAAATAACATTGGTACACCCCAAGGAGCCTTATAGGCCTTATGAAACCCTTCTCCTATAAATCCCTCAATTGATCCTTCAACTCCATCAATTCCGCCGGGGACATACTGTTAGGGGGAATGGAAATGGGTTGAGTATCGGCAAGGAAGTCTATACAAAAGTCGATTTCCCTTCCGGGAGGAACACCGGGAAGCTCATTAGGAAAGACATCAAGAAACTCATTGACCACCGGAACCGACTCAATAGGAAGTACTTTACACTCAACATCCCTAACCCTCACAAGATGATAAAGGCAACCCTTAGAAATAAACTTTTGGGCTTTAAGACAAGAAATGAATCTACCCTTGATCACAACATCACGACTTTTCTATTCAAGGACAGGCTTATTATAGAACTGGAATTTAACCCTATGGGTTCTAAAATCAGTGGAAGCATAATATGCACGTAACCAATCCATCCCAAGAATGATGTCAAAATCCACCATATCTAATTCAACAAAATCACAAGGAAAGAATTTATGCAATATGAACATGGGACAATTTCAATAAACTCTTTTAGCAACAATGGACTCACCAATGGGGGTTAACACTTCATAAGGTTCACACAACAAATTGGGATACACATCAAAATCAAAAAGCTTTAACATACCGGTGACAATATCAAACATCTCATCTCACCTTGCCTTTCTTGAAGAGTACATAATCTATTTTGCCTTGGAGCACTGCCTTGTTGGCCTCCCTTTGCCCTTGGATCCACATTAGCACCTTAACCTTAAGGACGACCATCTCTACCTTTGTTTCAAACATGAGGACAATCAACAACCTTGTGACCCACATCAGGGCAACCATAGAAAAAATTGGAATCTCTCAAGCATGGGACACTATGGTTTCTACCACATCTTTGGCACTTAGAATTAGAAACTCCACCATTTCCACTTTGGAATCTTGGATTATCATTAGCAAATCTTTTATTAGGAGCATTGGAAGACCCTTAGCCTTAGAACTTGTGGCCTTGAGGAAATCGGCCACCCTTGGAACCTTGGAAACTACCCTCAAAATGAGCCCTCTTGGACTCACCACTTCTTCTTTTTCTAAGCTTTTCCACTCTAGTTGTTTGGAATAATTCATGATCTGAGAAAAATCCATATAATTCACTAGAAAGGTGGTACGAAACTCTTCCTTAACCAAGTCGAACACTCCCGACACAAATTTGTTCATTCTAGCTTGGCCACCAAATGTAGAGCATACTTGGAAAGCTTGTTGAAATTCAGGGCATACTCCTTCACACTCATGGAAACTTGCTTATGGTTTATAAACTCTATCATCTTGGCCTCTCTTAGCTCGATAAGAAAGAATAGGTTAAGGAATGCGGCTTTGAACTCCTCCCAAGGAATAGCAGCATCATCTCTCCTCTCTAATTTCCATTGGGAGAACTAAATTTTGGCCACACCTATGAGTTGGTAGGTCACTAACTACGCTTTCACTTCTGAAATGACCCCTATGATAGATAACACTTTATACACCTCATCGATGAACTTTTGGGGATCCTCATATGGCTTGGATCCATGGAACTCTAGTGGGTTCATTCTTGTGAAATCCCTCACCCTATAGGCCAAAGTGGGAGGATAAGGGGATTGGGCCCCTTGGTTCATTTTGTTGATGATAGCATAAGCAAACATTGTGATAGCATCTCAGATCTCTTCTTGGGCTACCTTTTTATCTTGAGGAGCTTGAGAAGAAGGAGGGGCCGGTTGCTCCCCATGAGTATGGGCTCTCCATAACTTTCTCCTTGAATCAACATAATTTAGAAGGAAACAAGAGCATTCATTAGGGGAAAAGCCTTATAGTTACACCTAACCATGAAGAAGTGAAACATTTCCTACAACACCTCATAGCCTTCATAGTTGTGGCGCGTTTCACAGCCATGAATAACACTCTAATCGATGTGTTGTGTTGGATTTCCAAGGACATTGACAACCTAGTGCTTTGATACCAAGGTTGTCACGACCCGAGCCTATGGCTTAGACGTGACATGATGAATTGAAATCTGAAGGGACCCTAAATAAGACTCTTTGCATATCAAACACACATCCTTGGTCGCGGATGTAAAATAAACTACAACAAGAGATATAATAAAAGGGGAAGTGGGATAAGGGAAGTCTTTGGTAATCACAAAAGCATATAAGATTCAAGCTTATATCATAAGTACATCATAATATCCAACAACACCTCTAACTTGGAGTGGAGAGGGGCCAAGACACTTCCCGAGCTTACATTCATGATAACAAGTGTTCAACATAATGAAGTCTCAAATTACTAAGAGTAATGTAGATAGTGTCCTTGGACTTGAGGACTCACCAATGCTTATCGCTGAAGTACCAAACTAGCCACGTGGAGGATGATCAAAAGGAGTTTCGGTCCCTACATGATAATATCATGTAGGCGTAGTGTATGTGTTGGTACGTTTGAATGTACTAAGTATTTGGGATGCAATGCTACATAGTCATAAGCCAATATGTTCAACATGCATAATCATAAGCAGTGGATATATATAATCTCAACATAGCATGCATGATCTATGCTTTTAATAAAACATGCTTGTAAAACATTCAACTTGCATAGTACATAGTACAAACGTGGGAAGAGACCTTAACCGACATAGACCAAGTGAGCTACTACTTGGAATCCAAGGCATATCACCCCCTTGATAACGTGATCGAGTCATTTCACACCCTTGACAAGGTGTAGTCTACTTCTATAGTAGCCATACAATGAATAATCTGAGGCATGTCACCCCCTCGTCAAGGTGATCGAGGCAAGTCAGCCTCTCGACTAGGTGTGGTATAACTAGATGGATCCACTAGAAAGCCATAAGAGGTATCATGTATAATCCTATGGTGGAACATAGTTTAGAGACTATGACTTTATATAAAGATCCATTTGAGTCAAGCCCCCCATCATAAGCCAATTGGTGCTAAGTCAAATCCCATGGAATACTTGAAATAGTCATACTTTAATCATAACATGGATAACATGTAAGAGACATGATGACATCACTTGAGTAGCTCATAAACATGCTTGACCTCTAATAGTGAGCCTAACTTGAACACGAGAGTAGAGAATAATCAAACAAAACCCCTTGCTTTAACATGAATGGCTCACAAGAGGTGAAAATCGTGAAATTGGACTCAACTTGATACTTGCATCATCATAGATACTTTTCACAAATCCTTACATACTTGCAAGCCCTTAATCATCATGAAATTGCTTGACTTGTAAATCATGTAATAGATTATCAATAACTTTAGAATTCTTGTCATGTCATTTTATGAAACACATGGTGAGTTGATGATACTTGGTCAAAATTATACAATTAAAGAGTGAAATAAGATGAGTAAAATCAATGCAAATCAACCCACCAATATTTTGTAAAACCCTCATTTAGGGTACCTTGTAATCCATCACAAAACTTCATAATAGTCCATAGTTTCATAGCTCAAAACATATGTAGTCTCAATAGACAAAATCAATTTAGGAAATAAGCTTGAAATAGTTAGTCATGCATAATCAATCAATATTTCATAAAACTCCAACATAATTTATATTCATAAACCACGATAAGAGATACCCATAGGTAATACAACTTGAAAACATGCAATTTTCATGAAAAGGGGAGGTTGGGCTCCAGGGGTGAAAGGACCCAATGGATGAAACACACATACCTTAAAAATTGAATTCCTTGACGTGAAATTGAAGTGGGTTTAGAGCTTGAAATGAATCCTTGAGTCCCAAAGTCGAGCTTGAATTTCTTAGATTTGAATGAGAGAATTCGACGGAGTCTTAGAGGGGTTTGAGAGAGGGTTTTGTGAGTTATAGAGTTGAAACATGGCTAAGTATGGGTGATTTCACGTTTAAGTTGGCATGGAGCTTTGACCCTATTGATTTTGGCCGACATAGATAAAATAAGTAAAATATGGTACTGGTCCGTGCCCCTGATGCAATGCAGACCACACGCGGAGTACAATATACACTGCTCCGCACCCCTAGCGCGTTGTGTCCAGGGCGTGGATAGCTACTAAAAATGGTAAATTA
The DNA here is from genome assembly GCA_026153255.1 of Solanum medicagineum. NCBI lineage: Eukaryota > Viridiplantae > Streptophyta > Magnoliopsida > Solanales > Solanaceae > Solanum > Solanum medicagineum. Next base: position 17,162 of record JAPFFP010044494.1, on the reverse strand, counting down.
GCAAAAATTAGTTTTCGCTACGGGTCTTCTAAAATTCAGGTTATATCCATCCTCAACTAAATATCGCCCCCTGATCGAGAATATGAAGTTATTTCCAAAATCATGCACGAATTTTGAGATATCTGAAAATTACAATTATAGGGCATTATGAAGCACATGTGGGCCATTTCAGAGTGACATGGCCAATAAGCACCTAAGTGTCCCAAAACAAGCCCCATAGCGTCTACATATACTTCATCAGTTTGAAAGTGCATAATGAAGCAATAAACATATAGTTCTAAGGGACACAAAAGTATGATTCATGCTATGGGGATATCATAAGGATAGGGATTAGCAAGATCCATATAGCACAGAGAATATAAGTACTAAGGGGCAGGTAACTATGACTGACGTTGTGGGGTTAAGAGGGGCTTAAGACTTTTCACATTTCCACATCACATTAAGAATATATCATCAACTCATCAACATTCACTATATAGCCATAATCATAATCACCATAAACAAATGACCTGACATAGCACAAATCCATCATAGAGTCTACATGTTGTCCAACAATGCCTCTAAATCATAGAATAGGATAGGGTCCAAGAAATGTCTCAGGTTCACCCTCAAGGTAAAGATGAGAGTAGCATAGTAGGTAGATAGAAGGTGGCATATCCTTGGATGATAGGACTCACCCCAAGCAACTCTCATAAATCAAAGCTAACAATCAACAGATGGATAAAGATAGTCTCTGATCCCTACATGGTTACATCATATAGGCAAAGAGTATGTGTTAGTATGTTTGAATGTACTAAGTATGCGAGTATGCAATGGATATGAATTCATTAAACCTACATTCAATGTTAGATGAAAAGGGTACATGTATAAAAAGAAGTACATGTACAGAAAAGTGTAATATATCAATGTGCCATAAAATCCACGATGTATGTAAATGCCATAACACTTCAACACACGGGGATGAGACCTAAACCAACATTTAGACCTTGCAAGATATTTATCACGACCCAATCCTATACCCTAGAGGTGACCGGCGAATGGGGAACCCGAAGGATCCCCAAACAAGCCTCATAGCATATCATTAAACATCCTTGGTCGTGGAAGCAATTAAAATAACAATAAGGGATTACTATAAACAAGGGGAAGTGAGACTAAGGGAGAGATAGAGAAAGAGAGTAATATTCAAATACCATAGATAAGTAAAGCTCAAGCATAATACTCAACTTATCCAACAGCACCTCTAGTCAAAATAGCAGTAAAGACGAAAGTATCAATGCATAGCATAAGAAACATTGACCAACGTCCCCTAGATGGAGGACTCAACAACAAGCTTGAGTGAAACCGTACTAGCCATGTGGGTGGAGATGCTCAAGCGGGGCTCCGGTCCCTACATGGTGATATCATATAGACATAGAGTATGCGTTAGTACGTTTGAATGTACTTGAGATGTACTGCAACAAGAGATAGGCAATATAATCAAAATGTATAATCACAACAAGAGATAGTATATTAGTAGCATGGCATGCATGAACAATGCTTGTAGTAAAACATGGGTGAAAATAATCTTTCTTACATAGCTTGTTTATCCCAATAAGATAAGATGATTAGATCATCGAAATACCTTGTACTAGAGGGTTAGGACTTTAGCATGAGTAATAACCCCTTCTCGTAGGGAATGGGTGGTACATGAGGTAATGAACAACACATGAGGGTAAAAGGTAGCATAAGTTATAACCCTTACATGTGTGCATACAAGGGTGAGGCCTTCCATATAGTTCATAAACACTTCATATGAGTGTATTTCAAATTCTCAAATCATACATGACGGTAAAGAGTACAACATAGTTCATAACCCCTTCTAGTAGGCTTCATAATGCACAGGAACAGAGACCTTACCATAGGAACCCCATAACTCATCAACAATTCCCAAGAACATAACAACATGAGAGCCCAAAAATTTACTTGCAATACCATACGTGCTTTACATGATTAAACACACATATGTACATTCATTTTCATCATCATTTGGTCATCACATACAAAAATCATTTCATCATCGTTTCCTCATCATAACATCGTTCGACTCATAAGACATGCATTGGACCTTCAATTCCTCAAGAAAAAACAGTTAGACATTTAATCAAACACTTAGAGGGAGTGTAGTGTTAGTGTAAAACCATGAGATTCAAGAGTGAAATCATGCTAGTAAATCCCATGTAAAACCATTAATCAACACCTTGCAAAACATTCATTGTAGGACTCATTGATCGTCGGAAACAACTCAATGGAAATAACTAGCATGATGTGGCCTGTAGGACTCATTGATCGTTGAAAACAACTCAATGGAAATAACGTAGATTCAATACCCCTAACTCTTAAAAGATAAAAAATGCAATCCCTTAGAGTTCAATTGTACCTTAAAACAAGGAATGGGCTTACCCCTTCACTACCACTCAAGGATGGTTTAAAAAAAAGGAATTGGGATTTAACTCTACAGGCCACACCATCAATAAAGACACAATATACATGCAACTAATCTAACCCAAAAATGACCTCAGAATCCACCACATTAAATCCAACAAGTCACAAGGCAAGACCTAAATGCAATAAGAACACGGAACAATACCAATGAACCTTCTAGCAACAATAGACTCAACAAAGGTGTAGACACCAAGGTTCACATAACCACCCGGAACACACAAGAATCTCACAACCAACAAGAGGAAAAATAAAGGGAATAGGGACACCCGAACCTTCCCATGCATACACATCAAAGTCAAAGAAACTCACCTTGGCCTTGAGGACGACCCTCCTTGCCCTTGTTCTGGATATAAGGGCAATCAATAAGCTTGTGACCTTCTTTTCCACACCCTTAACATGTTCTTGAATTCTTTAAGCATTTTCCATGATGATGCCTTTCACATTTTGGGAATTTTGGAAAATTCATTCCACCATCGCCTCCTTAGAACGGATCATCCTCAAACCGAGCCCTCTTGGACTCCCCACTCCTTTTCTTTCTAACTTCTCCACCTCCATTTGTTCAGCATAGGTCATCAAATTGGACAAGTCCATATCACTAATCAATATAGTGGACCGACATTCTTCACTTACCAAGGTGGACAGACCCATCACGAACTTGCACATTCTAGCCCTTGGGTCAGCAACCAAGTGAGGAGAATACTTAGAGAGTTGGTTGTACTTGATTGAATATTCCCCCGCACTTATTGACCCTTGTCTCAAATTTATGAATTCTACCAATTTGGCTTCTCTTAGCGCAAGAGGGAAGAACCGACTAAGGAAACCCACCTTGAACTCCTCCCAAAGCACCATATTATTGATTCCCTTCTCCTCCCTCTATTGGTTTTACCATGTATGTTCTACCCCCTTGAGTTGGTAGGCCATCAACTTCGCCTTATCTTCTGATCTAATATACATGATGGCCAATATCTTATAAATCTCATCAACATACTCTTGTGGATCCTCATCCACCTCTGACCCATAGAACTCCAGCGGGTTCGTCCTAATGAAGTCTCTCACCCGATAGGGGGCTTAAGCCCCTTTATTGACTTGATTGGCCACAAGTTGAGCAAGCAAAGTGAGAGCCTCCCGAAGCTCTCCATTAGCCTGTTGTCCCTTGGGAGTGCAGGCTCTTTGTCCTCTTGGTTTAGGCATGATCAACTAGCATAGCTAAGAACAGTTGTTAGGGGGAGAAAATTACTTGAACTATATTGAAACGATCCCAAAAAGTGCCCAAAAATGTTCCTCGAAAGTTCCTGGAATCTTGTTTTCCATATATCTAAAAAGTCATTTAGAATTTTGAAATCCGACCTCATATTTTTGTTCAAGGGGTCCAAATTAGGGTAGCAAGGGTCTAACCTTGATTTTCAAGCAAAGTAGTCGAATTATGAAACTTTGCTTGGTGCGATTTCCAGAGAGCATCTTGCGGAGACGTGTAATTTTTGCACTGTCTTTTCCTAGATTACCTAGATTTTATAAGTCTAGGACCTAAGTTTTCCCTAACATATCTTCATCTATACTTAGTCTTATTTCACCCTCATATTACCCAAAATTATTCTCCAACATTTCCCCCAACACTTGGACTCATTTCTAACCCTATATTCATGTCCCAAACTCAAGGCAAATATCAAGGATTTTACCCAAGCTTCAAATATCCATTAAAGTTTTCTTCAAGAATTTTACAAAAGCTAAGTTATATGGTGTTGAACCATTGGGTACTTCTACTTATGGTGCCTAAACCCTCTTTTACTTAATATTGCATGATTTAAAGTGATTTTAAATCTAGGTCTTGAATATTGAGAAATTTACTGCACAATGAAGTTAGTTTATGAAAGTATGGTGGTTTTACCATATTTTAAGCATCAAATCTTGGATCTAATTTTGGATTTGTTGAGGGGTTTTAATATGAATGTCTTGGGGGTGTTGCAACGTGTTGATTAAAGGCTTTACTACTGATTTCCTGCATGATTTCATCTCTAAATTGCATGCTCTTTTACCCTTATTACACGCCCCCAAGGTGCTTGATAAAATGTCTGATTATAGTTTCTTGAGGAATTAAAGGTCCAAAGCATGAGATATGATATGAATGATGTGATGATGATAAAATGAGCTTATGCATATGTTTATTCCTACATGAGATATTGCATTAGAGCCTATGGTGAATCCTATATAAAGTGTTGCATAGACCATGCCCGATTTGGGGGGGAAAGAGCCCGGGTAACCATGCGAGGGGTTTATACTTTGTCACCATGGATGTTTGGGGTGTAACCATCATCAACCATGTGAGGGGTTTATACCTCACCACCATGGATGGCAAGGTGTGACCACTATCAACCATGCGAGGAGCTTATACTTCATCACCATGGATTGCAGGGTGCGAACACCATCAACCACCAAGGGGTTTATACCTTGGATAGCTTGCTTGGTCTAATTCTTCACATATGATATTCTATATGAGCATGATATATTTAAGTATGATTTACTTATGCATTGATCATACATGTCATCTTGCTATAATATGCTTATTGTTTATCATTTTACATTTTGGATTATGATGCCTACCTCTTGCTACATTGCATCCAACATACTTAGTACATTAAAAAATACTAACCCATACTCTTGCATACATGATATCACCATGTAGGAACCGGTGCGCAAGTTGATCATCCTTCTCCTCCACGTGGCTAGGCGATGCTATTCCAAGCTTGTTGGTAAGTCCTCCATTTCGGGGACTTTGTTTTATGTCTTTTCTCTATTATCTATGTATTGAGACACTATCTTTTGTTATCTTTGACTATAAGGGTGAGCCCGGTTACATTGTCTTGGCCCCCGCTCTTTCTATGTTTTAGAGGTGTATGTAGGACAAGGTGCGTACTATGTAAGAGCTTGACTTTTGACTTCGATGTTGATACAACTTTTTCCCTTAGTCCCGTTGCCCTTACTTTTATTTATATATGTCTTTGAATGCTTTCACAACCAAAGATGTATGATGATATGCTAAGAGGCTTGTTTGGGGTCCCTTCGGGTTCCCAATTCGTCATGTCACGTCTAGGCCCTAGGCTTGGATCCTGACATATATAGCACAACTTAGAACTTGAAGAAGGGAAACATTTCCTAAAATATTTCATAGCCTCCTACTCATAGTTGTGGTGCACAACACAAACATGAATAAGACTCTAATCAACGTGATGAATTGGACTCCGAGGATCTAACAGCCAAGTGCTCTGATACCACCTTTGTCACAACCTATGCCTATGGCCTAGACGAGACGGCGAATGGGGAGCCTGAAGGAACCCCAAACAAGCATCATAGCATATCATTACACGTCCTTGGTCGTGGAAGCAACTAAAATAAAAATAAGGGGTAAGCATAAACAAGGGGAAGTGGGACTACGGGAGAGATAGAGAAAGAAAGTTATACTCAAATACCATACATGAGTCAAGCTCAAGCATAACACACAACTTCTCCAACAAAACCTCTAAACATAAATACTTAACGGGGGCCAAGACAAAGTAACCAGGCTCACCCTCATAGTCAAAATAGCAGTAAAGAAGAAAGTATCAATACATAGCATAAGAAACATAGACCAACGTCCCCGGAATGGAGGACTCACCAAGAAGCTTGAGGTGAAATCGTACTAGCCACGTGGGTGGAGATGCTCAAGCAGCACTCCAGTCTTTACATGGTGATATCATATAGGCATAGAGTATGCATTAGTATGTTTGAATGTACTAAGTATGTGGGATGAAAAGCAACAAGAGATAGGTAATATAATCAAAATGCATAATCAAAACAAGAGATAGTATATTAGTAACATCGCATGCATGAACAATGCTTGTAGTAAAACATCCGTGAAAATAATCATTCTTACATAGCTTGTTTAACCCAATAACATAACACGATTAGATCATCCAAATACATTATACTAGAGGGTGAGGGATTTAGCATGAGTCGTAACCCCTTCTAGTAGGTAATGGGTGGTACATGAGATAATGAATAGCACATAAGGGTAAAAGGTAGCATAAGTCATAGCCCTGCATATGTGCATATGAGGGTAAGACATTCCACATAGTTCATAACTCCTTCATATGAGCGTTCAAAACCTCAAATCATACATTAGGGTAAGGATTACAATTTAGTTCATAGCCTCTACATATGAATATGAGTGCATTGCATAATCCCAAATGAGTACATAGGATAACCCCAAATCATACACGAGGGTAAGGAGTATCACATAATTCATAAACCCTATATGTAGACATGCGTATTTTAATAGCATAACTTCATACATGACGATAAAGTGTACAACACGGTCTATAACCCCTACATATTGGAATTAGCCTTGCACTATTGGGTAAAACACATAGCATAATCCATAACCCCTTCTAGTAGGCTTCATTATACACAAAAACATATACCTTATCATAAGAACCCCAGAACTCATCGACAATTCCCAAGAACATAACAACATGAGAGCCCAACAATTCACTTGCAATACCATAGGTGCTTTACATGATTAAACACACATATATACATTCCTTTTCTTCATCATTTGGTCATCACATACATACATAATTTCATCATCATATAATCATCATAACATCATTCAACTCAAAAGACATGCATTGGACCTTCAGTTCCTCAAGAAAACCTAGCTGGGCATTTTATCAAACACTTAGAGGGTGTGTAGTGCTAGTGTAAAACCCTGCAATTCAAGAGTGAAATCATGCTAGTAAATCCCATGTTAAAAAACTAGTCAAACACCTTGCAACATCCTCAAGCATTATACGTTAGAAGTCCTCTTCAAATCTTACAATAGATCCAAGATTTATCACTCAAACCATAGGAAAACAGTCATAATTTCACATAGCCTTATCAAAGTGCACAGTGAATTTCAGAATATGCAAGACCCATTTGTAAATCAACTTTATATTATGAAATTTGAGTAAAAGGAGGCTTCAGTATCATGGATGAATGGAACCCATGAAAGAACCCCTTATACCTTAGCTTTGGAGAAACCTTGAAAGAGATTGGAGATAGAGACCTGAAGCTTGAATGAAATCCTTGTAGAAATCCTTTAGATTGGTCTTGAGATTTTGGACTTGAATTTTCGGTGAAATATGAGTCTAAGGGTTTTGGAGGATATTAGGGAATGTTAAGGATGATATGAGGGTGAAATAAGGCTAAGTATGGGTTTTTTTGTCGAGTGGGAAGGCTTAAGCCCAAGATCCAAAAGTCTTGGACCGAATGGGAAAAACTGGGCAACAAAATAACGTAGGTTTGTGTCTGGTCTACGATGCGGACCCAATGTGGAGGACATTTTTACACAGGTCCCCGATGGCTACGCATCGCGGTCCCAACACGCATCAATTCTACAAATTGAATTTTTAGGAATTTGAAGTTTTGATACGGTCATTGTAAAATCGAGGTTAGACCCTTTCACACCTAAACTTGACCCCCTTGAACAAGAATATGAAGTCAGATTTTCGATATCACACGTGGATTTTGAGATATATGGAAATTAAGATTCCAAGCATTTCCGAGGCATATTTTCGGGCACTTTTTGGGGTCATTTCACTATTACATGGAAATTTTGGTGTCTTTCCCGCACCTAATAAGAGGTGATTTACTTACCAAAGGGATACAATACTTATCCTTATGGACCTCCTATTTCAGAGAAGTAAGTAACTTTACCTTACCGTCACCCCCATTTATATAAGAATTTTTCATTCATGAAAACATAATTGTAACCTCACCATTTCTATAAAGGTTACCATAAACATAAAACTATGTTTGGAACATAGTTATGGGACATGGGTACTAGACCTTTGGAGATAAGCCCATTAACACAAGTTCACGGTCCTAAGTCATCATCCCACAAGAATACATATACGTATACATGCTTTCAAAAGAGACATAAGTCATTTCAAATAATTTCAACGCATTCTTAGGCTTAAAAACCAAACATTCATCATAATCATGCATACTAGGGCTAATAAGCCAAATCAGACCTCATGTCACAATTTCATGCGTACGAATAACTCATTCACATATATCCATATTGGTGTAAAAACACAATATTTGCTCAAAGGTTCATATCATAGACATTATATGATCACATGTCATGTCATACCCATACTTTCATCAAAATCATGTTCATCAACATAATTGGGTCTTAGCCCACATCAAAATCTTTATGAAAATCAATGCTCATGTATGAATATGCCATGAATGACGAGAGAATAATATGGGCAATAGAGTTTCATACTTAAATCAACAATATAATTTGAAATCCAATTAAATCCATGAAGAAATTCACATTTAAATCATACTTGAGATCCCCATGAATAAATCAACATTTAAAAGGGACATGCATATTCAAACCTTCATAATATCAATGCAATTTGGTGTATAAGGGCATAAATCACTTTTAGAACATCAATTAGACATATCTCATATATCAATTGAATGAAATAAACAATAATTTAAAGTCTCATATTCAAAGTAAGCTTAAGATTCATAAATTAAGGAGTGAAAAGTGATAGGGGTCTTCATGGTTGAAAGGGAACATGAGTCAATCTCACATACCACAGATAATTAATAAGAATTAAGAAGATATTGATTGGAGGAGAGAAGACCCTTCCTAGAGCTTCAAGCTAAATCTCCAATGGAACACTTGAGAGGAGTTCTTTAGAAGAGATTTTGAATAATCTAAGTGTATTGAATGAATTTGAATAAGAATAGAGGAGTATAGGTTTTTTCAGGGCTTTAAGATAGGTCATAATGTTATGACTGACCCTTAGGAATCACCAAAATTATGAGAAAGTCATTAATGAAATGAGCTCTAAAAAGTGCCTAGGGGTCCTATGGAAGGGTTCCATGATAAGTGCAGAGGACCGCGGACCGTGCAATGGTCTGTGGTAAGGGTCTTGGCAAAATTTTGAACAAGGTTGTTTCCACTGATGGTTTCATAGTTCGTTCAGCACTCCGCGATCAATGCAACCTCACGTACAAAAGATCCAAGTTTCGCGACGGTGAGTTTGTACTTAGAATAGTCGAGTAAAAGCCTTCACAAAACACTTACCACGGCCCGTGATGAGGCGCACAACCCGTGAAAGGGCTTGTGGTGGGTGCCTCAGCCACTGTATAGCTTTCAAGCCAATGACACCTACCATGAGCCACTTTTATGGCTAGTGGTGATCACCATGGTCCGTGAAGGGCTTAGTGGAGGGTCTCTTGGTCTTGAAATCTACCATAGGCCACAACACACCACACATATGGCCAAGGGCTACTCCTAGGGACCCTATAAGGCTCGTGGACCTCTCCACGGCTGGTAGATGTGACCATGGAGTGTCACATAGGTCAAAACCTCCCAAAACCTTGATTTCAAGCACCAATAAAGTCTCACCAGATCTGGTTCCTTACATTATCTCTACCTTAGGAACATCCATCCTCAAATGAGAAATAGACTAGCTTGAAAGGCTTGACTATGAACATGAAATATCTTAACATAGGAACACAATGCATAAGAAAGTTCTTGAAAAACATAAAATCATTAAAGCTCATGTCAAAACATCCTTTAAATCATTTCATGCATATGTATGCATGTCATATAGTGAAACATAAGATTTAAAGAATTAGGACCATTGAGAGTAAAAGGAACCTAATACCTTAATCTTGAAGAGATTGGAAAAGATGGGATCGCTTCATCATTTTCATCTCCCCATCCTATGTAGCACTCTCCACATGTTTATTTCTCCAAAACACTTTAACAGAAGCCACATCCTTGTCGCGAAGCTGCTTTACTTGCCTATCCCAGATCTCAACTAGAACTTCCTTATAGGATAAGTTCTCCTCAATTTCAACACTTTCCAAAGGCACAATTGATCTAGGATCACCAATCAACATCCTCAACATAGACACATGGAACACCTGGTAAATAGAACTCATCCCCAAAGGCAAGTCCAACCTATACAACACTTTGCCAGTCCTCTCAACTATCTCATAAGGTCCTACTTACCGGGGAATTAACTTTCCTTTCTTACTGATAAGCATTACACCCTTCATTGGAGAACCTTCACATACGCCCAATCACCAACATGGAATTCAAGATCCCTCTTTCTAACATCCAAGTAAGAGTTTTGGCGACTTCGAGCCATCTTCAACCTCTCCCTAATCAACTTCACCTTTTCGATGGCCTCCTACACCAAATTCGGGTCAATCAATGCCACTTCTCCCAACTCAAACTACCCCACTGGAGATCTACACCTTTTCCCATACAAAGCCTCAAACGGTGCCATGCCAATGCTAGCATGAAAACAATTGTTATAGACAAACTCAATGAGTTGTAGAAGATCATCCCAATTACCCTTGAGTTCCAACACACAATCCTTCCACATATCTTCCAAAGTTAGAATTTCCCTCTCTGCTTGTCCATCGGTTTAAAGATGGAAAGCGGTACTTAACTTCACCCTAGTGCCAAGCCTTTTTTAAAATGATTTCCAAAAGTGAGAAGAAATTTGGATGCCATGATACGATATGATAGTTATAAGCACACCATGCAACCTTATCAATTCTTGGATATACAATCTTGCATAATCTTCGGTGTTAAAGGTAGTCTTGATCGGTAGGAAATGAGCTGATTTAGTCATCCTATCAACAATGACCCAAATAAAATCAAATTGTTTTTGGCTACTGGGCAAACCAACTAATAGTTCCATATTCACATCTTCCCACTTCCAAGTAGGAATCTCAATATCTTGTGACAAACCACCGGGTCTTTAATGTTCTAGCTTCACTTCTTGACGATTAGAGCATTCTGTCACAAACTTGGTTGTGACTTTCTTCACACCATCGCACCAATATTCTTCTCTCAAATCCCAATACTTCATGGCGGATCCTGGGTGTGTGGAATAATGAGACTTGTGGGCTTCACTCATGATCATGTCTCTAAGACAAACATTTGAAACACACAATCGATCTTGATACCAAAGCACACCATCTACCCCTTGGGAGAAAACCTCTATCTTCTTCTCCTCCACCAATTTTTGCAACTCAACCTAGGACATGTCCAAGTCTTTTTTTTCCTTAACATCAACAACCACAGAAGACTCAGCCGTATTCTGAACATGAATACTGTTATTATTAGAGTCAAACAATCTAACACCCACTCTAGGTGAACATCTTTTTCCATTTCCTTTGTTCCTTCATCAACATGGGTCGCACTACCCATGGATAGCCTACTAAGAGCATCAACCGCAACATTTTCCTTGTCAGGATAATATTGAACACTCATATCGTGATCTTTAAGAAGTCACAGCCACCTTCTTTTCCTCAAGTTAAGGTCCCTTTGCGTGAACACATATTATCAGCTCTTATGATCAGTGAACACATCTACATGAACACCATATAGATAGTGTATCGAAATTTTCAATTAAAACACTACAGCCGCTAACTCAAGATCATGAGTCGGATACTTTTTTCATGCACCATCAATTGCCTTGATGCATAAGATATCACTTTACCATGTTTCACGAGAATACAACCCAACCCAATCCGAGAAGCATCATAATACACAACAAACCTATCTAAGCCATCTGATAAAGTCAAAATAAGAGCCAATGTAAGTCAATCTTTCAAAGTCTGAAAATGCTTCTCACACTCATCCAACCATTTGAACTTTGCCTTCTTTTGAGTCAACTTGGTCAATGGAGAAACAATAGGTGAGACATATTCAATGAATCTCTTGTGTACCTAGGTAGCCTATTTAGAATATTGAAAAGGGTTAATGGTCTAGCCCAATTCTTCATGGACTCAGTCTTCTTTAGGTCAACCTAAATGCCATCACCGGATACCACATAACCAAGCAACGCTACTTCACCCAACCAAAACACACATGTACTGAACTTAGCATACAATTGTTTCTCCCTCAAAGTCTGGAGAACAAACCTAAAGTTATCTATATGCTCCTCAGAATATCATCGATGAATACAACACAAAACTACCAAGAAATGGCTTGAACACCCAATTCATAAGATCCATAAACATAGGTAAAGCATTAGTCCAATGAAACAATATCACCACAAATTTAAAATGCTTGTATCTTGTTTGGAAGGCCATTTTAGGAATGTCACACCCTCTGAACCTTAATTGATGATAGCCAGAACGGAGGTCAATCTTTGATAAATTGGTGGCTACTTAAAGTTGATCAAATAAGTTGTCAATCCTTGGCAATAGATATTTATTCTTGATGGTTACTTTATTCAATTACCTATAATCAATGCACATATAAAGAGACTCATCTTTCTTTCTTACAAATTACACTGGAGCACCCTATGCCGATATACTTGGCTCAATAAAGCCTTTCACCAATATGTCGTTCAACTACTTTAAGTCAGTCGGTGTCATATGATAAGGAGGAATGGGAATTGGTTGAGTATTTGGGAAGAGATCTATGCCAAAGTCTACTTCCCTTTCGGGAGAAATATTGGGCAAATCTTTGGGAAAAATATTCAGAAACTCATTAACCGCAGGAACAAACTCAAGAATAGGTGACTCAGACTCCACATCACTAACCATCAATATGTGATAGATGCACCCTTTAGAAATCATCTTTGGGCTTTGAGATAAGAGATAAACTGACCCTTAATAGCAGAATTACTACACTTCCACTTTAGAACTTGCTCATCCAAAAAATGGAATTTGACTTTTCGAGTTCTACAATCTATAGAGGCATATGAAGCATGCAACCAATCCATCCCAAGAATAATACCAGAATGAAACATCTCATGTTCCACGAGATCATAAGAAAGGGCTTTATGCAAGATAGAGACAGGACTACCCCGATAATCTCTTTGGGCTACAATAGACTCACCCATAGGAGTATGAACTAAAAAGGGCTCCCTAAATTTCAGGACTCAATGCAAACATAATAGCCAAAAGAAGAGTCACAAAAGATAAATTTGCACCTAGGTCAAACAAAGCATAAGCATCAAAATCAAAGACTATTAACATACCAATCACTACATCCGAGGTCTTCTCTAGTTCCTGTGGAGCACGCAAGGCACAGAACCTATTATTTTTGGGGGCACCACCTTGCGGAACATTTTGCTGGCCTTGGTCACTTTAGGCCACTAGACCCAACCCCTTCTTTGTAGCTTTAGGACAATCAGCAACCTTGTGGCCCCTATCACGACATCCAAAACAAGCATCTAAGCTTATAAAGCATACACTCGAGTGATTCTTCCCTTTGGGAGGAGGAACTCTAACATTGTTGACCTTTGCATTTGAACCTTAGCCTTGTTGGAAGTGACCATATCGACCACCAACACTAGAGTTGGAGAACCCACCATCATAACTTTCTCTCTTGGAATCACTTACCCTCTTCTTTTTTAGCTTTTCCCCTTCAATTTGTTTGGCATAAGTTATGGTCCTGGAGATATTCATATCCTAAATAAGTATACCCATATGACATTCTTTCAAAACTAAATCAGAGATCCCAAAAATAAAGTTATTGATTCTTGCATGGGGATCAGCCACTAGCCTAGGAGCATACTTTGAGAGCTTTGTGAATTTGAGGGTATATTCCCTAACACTCATACCACGCTACATGAGGTTGATAAGTTCTTTCATTTTGGGCTCCCTAAGCTCAAGTGGAAAGAAATGGTCCAGAAAGGCCAACTTGAACTCTTCCCAACTAACCCCTCATCACCAATCCTCTCCATCGTCCATTGGGTGTACCACATTTGGCCCACATCCTTCAACTAATAGGCAGCTAGTTCAGCTTTCTTTTCTGATCTCACCCCTATAATAGTAAACACCTTATAGAGTTTATTGTTGTTGCCCAAGCTACAACTCCTTTTTGAAGGTTAAAGAAATTGTTGTCAAGATATATAATCTAACTGAGGTTAGGGGTGATCCCATAGGAAATATGGTAGACTCAGAGTAATTCCATGCAATTCGAGTAAATTAACCTATTGATCTCCCAAAAAGGGGGGGTGGTAATTTGCAGAAAGAAATCCTAAACTAAAACAAGTGTGTGAAACCAGTAAGAAGAGTAGGTATTGTGCTCCCCATGATTCTCTAACTTGGTATTATAAGCTAATCACATTCTTTTCTAGTGTGTTGCATGTAAAATAGTATGTTAAGTTTACCAAACCCTTTAATCCAGGTAAGAAGTAAATTTCACTATGTGATTCGACCCATCCTTGCAGCGTGACATGATTAACCCTTACCTATTATCTTAATACAATCTCCCCTTGATCCAGTTTGGTTGATTAGACAAGAAACATCAATTGAATCTTGTTAATAAAACTCTTTTCCCATTCATCACTGCCTTGATCTAGTCAATAACAACTAGACGAGTTGTACCATTGGCCACCATCAAAAAGCATTTCAAACAAAAAGAATTAAAAACTACATGCATGCACACTTTCCAAGAATTAGGAATTATCCGTTTTTACCTTGTTAGTTCTTCATGGTTCCCACAACCCTAGTTATGGATTTAGCTATGCATTATCGTAGTAGATGCAAGAATCATGATATAGAATAATACAACTGAGCACATAGAAGAATGAATTAAAGAACAAGAAATTTAAGCTCTTCAATTGAAATCACAAAGTATGAATTAAAATAACAAAATAATGTTTCAAGTGTTTTTCTCAATGTATTTTGTCGTTTCTGTCTTCTCTCACACGTTCTCTTTGAAAATAACCTAAAAACATATTTATAGTATTTAAAATGTAAATCCAGAATAAAATAGGAAAACTGGATTTAGCAGGCAATACGAGCAAGTCTACGAGTCGTACTAAGTTTTACGACCCATTCGGGGCTTAGTGGGCTTCATTATTCAATTTTGAAATCAGCTTTTATGAGATCTTGCTACGGGCCTTATTTCAGACTTATGGCCCATATAGGGTCTTGTCTAATGGCTTTTCATGAAGTCTCAATTTTTTAACCTCACGGTACCAAACCTCATCTATTACTCATACAAATTTCCATGACTCATCTTATAGTTTGTAGATGCAACTTCAGAAAATTAGCTCTTCACTAGATTTCACTACAAAACCAACTCTTTGGCTCGTGGAAACTTCCACAGGTCGTAAAGAATGTCATAGAACAACAAAAACTTTAGCATCCGCACAATTAGCACAAAATCATGCCAAATTCTATAATCCTGAAAAATGAACATAAAAACACATCAAACCAACTAACATCACTTTGAGAACACACAAGTTCGAAGTTTTATGCGTCAAAAGCGTTGTATTTTGATAGCACATCAACACCCTCAACTTAAAAACATTGATTGTCCTCAAGGGACGGACTCAATGTACATAAGCAGTACAGTAAAACACAAACCTCGAGCTAGTGGCACAAATCATCTCTAACTCAAGCACCACACCACTCATAAATGCATATCAGATAGCTTTCCAGCAAACCAATGCAGAATAATACATGTGACAGTGCAATTATGATAAGCAAGGTAACCACAGAAAGGCAACAACCACTAAAGTTGTCTAGAATCAATAATGCAATGCAATTACCCTCACAACAATAAGTCCCATATCCCACTCATGATAATATTTTTAGATTCAATGCTTAAGACTAAGCAAAATCACTCACTCTCAAAAAAAATATTAAACTACCATGCTTAATACCAGATGCTTGCCCCTATACTCATGAATATGACATTCGACTACTTGGACTAGGATCACTATAGGTCTTTCTTAGCTTGTAAAATAGGCTCACAGGGCTTTTGGTATGAGGTTTTTGGGAACATAGTGACTTACGACCCTCCTTGATACTACGTTCTTATACACGTTTGCCCTACCAACACTGTCATTTTTCAACTTATTCTCCCTTTCTCCTGAAGCTTTTCTAGGAACCTTACTCTCATTTTTAGCTCATTGCCTTATGTTTTCACATCATTTTTCTTTTTTAGCTCATTGTTCAGGCATTCATTCATTTTTCTTGCACCCATGGCATATTTTATCCATTTTCTACCTATTACTAGCTTCCACCCCATTTTATATGATTACCCTTACACTCACCACCCTCAACTTAGGCTTTCGGCCTAAGTCGAAGTACACAATATCCAACCTATGAACCATGGCCACTTTTGGTGGAGACCCTCAACTTAAGTTATTTGCCTCAGTCAAACTGCACAATATTCAAGGAAGGACCAGGGTCAATTCAGCATTTTACATTCGACAAGGCTAGGTTACTTAGGTTTTTACAAAGAAAAGGGTACATGCAACAATTCAACATTGGGGTCAAGGGACACATTACACATTTGGTTAGTCATTCAGGCTAAGTAGTCTATGAACAATGGCCTAAGATCCTTTCCTAACCAACTGACCTATAGTCTAAGTTAGAGTTAGGGGGCAAGTTCTAAATCGAAACACAGTTTGGAATTTAGCTAGGAAAGCTCACACACACGGAACTAATTACACTAGTAAAATAGACTCTTAGATCATGCTTTTCATCACAAATAGACCTTACATATTAGAACAAGCACTGTCAAACAATCAAACATGCATGGTTGCTATCAAGACTAACTAACAAATTTTCTGGTAGGTATCATTTTTCACACAAAACTAGCATATGTCATAGATTTCAATACTACATACTACTAATACTACCTACAC
>JAPFFP010044493.1:0-12361 GCA_026153255.1 Solanum medicagineum | reverse complement strand
GTATGACATGTATTATGAAAATGTTGGTGGGTTGAAACCTATATTTATTAACAGCGTTAGATGTTTCATTAATCATGCACTGACACTTGATATTTATAAGAAAAATAAATTGGTTAGGTGGCCATATAGTGTGTGTAGGTGCTCAAAACTTTTTAGTCTAGATACTATGATGGTGCATTTGTAATGTAAGGGATTTAAGTCAAGATATTTTGTTTGGGTAGATCATGGAAAAATAAATGGAATAAACAGTGTATTTTATAATTCGATGTCTGTGGATGAATATAATATGCTTGTGTAACATGGTCAAATTAGAATTGAACTAATAGGGATCAACATGATACATTTTAACATGACAGAGTTCATGAAATTAATAATGATTCTTTCGAAGTTGTAGGTGGGATAGAACCTGAACAATATTTTAATGATGCTCTTAATGAAGACATAAGATGCTTCTATCAACAATTAGAAAAGACTAGTCGTCCATTATGTGAAAGAAGATGGACTCAAAGGTTGATCTTCTGGATGAGTTGGTTAATCCTGAGTTTAATATACTTAAGAACATCAATTCGACAAAGAAATTGGTTTTCAAATTAGGATTGTCATATGATAGAATTCATTGTTGTATTAATGGATGCATATTATATTACAAGAGTGATAGTGAATTGAAAATTGTAAACTTTGTGGTCATACTTGTGATAAGAGAACTGCTACTGGAAAGATGGTTCCAATTAAAGTGATGCATTAGTTACCTCTTATTTCTAAAGTGAAGAGATTGTATACATCAATGAGGTTTGTTGCCAGATATGAGATGACATCGTGAATATAGAAGATCGTTAGGTGTGTTGTCTCCTCCATCTGATGGAGAAGAATAGAAGCATTTTGATAATGTATATCCTGACTATTCTAGAGAGCCTAGAAATGTCAGATTGGGGTTGTACGCAGATGGTTTCATACATTCTCTAATTTTTTCTCACGTTATTCTTGCTTGCCCGTATTTGTTACTTTATATAATCTTTCTATTGAAATGTGCATGACAAGTCCATTCGTATGTTTAAGTTAGGTTATTCTGTGACCCAGAATCAAAAATATTTGATTGATATCTATCTACAACCATTGATAGATGAACTTAAATATCTCTGGTTTGAAAGTGTAGTGTCATATGACATATCAACTAAGCCAAATTTTGTTATGCGTGCTTTTTTAATGTGGAATAATAATAATTTTCCTACATATGGTTTGTTTTCTGGTTTGATCATTTTTTAAAAGCTTGCTTGTCCTATAACATATCAAGGATTTCACCCTACAGTGTGGAAGGGAAAATTCATGGTTTAATTGTCATTGTCAATTCTTGCCAATAGATCACCAACTTTAAAATATGAATCATGCCTTCAGAAAAAATAGGGTTGACAATGATCCCCCACCTCCATCATTGATAGGGCACCAAATTTGGGAGAGAGTTTCGCAACTGCTTAAAGTAACATAGTCTTTACCTTCTAGACTTCCTGGATATGGCACTGAACATAACTGGACCAAACAAAGAATATTTTCGGAACTGTTACATTGGAAGGATAATCTCCTGCGGCTTATATGATGCAAATTGAAAAAATTAATTTAACAATCTCTTTAACAAAGTGATGGATGTCAAGGGGAACATAAAAGACAACCCAAGAGCTACATTGGACATAAAGGAATATTGTAGGAAAAAGGAATTGTGGCTGTGGGAACTATCAAATGGCCAAATTGTCAAGTCCAATGCTATTTTTTCATTCACAATGGGTGAGAAGCATAAAATGTGTGAGTAGGTGAAAAATTTGAGGATCCCAGAACGATATGCTTCAAATTTAGGCAAGCAGGCAGATCTGAATGAAGGGAAGTTGATCGGTATGAAGTCATGATTGTCATGTATTTATGGAAACTTTGATTGCTATTGATTTTAGAAATTGACCATAAAGTATATGGATTAAAATCATCGAGATAAATCTTTTTTTTATAGATTTATGTTCTGTCTAGTAGTTGGAAAGTTGTTTAGATATGATAGAGGATAAAATATTCATGTTATTACTACAAAGCTGGAGAAGGTCTTTCTATATGGCTTGTTTGATGAGATGAAGCATCTTCCGATTCATCTTGTACAAGAAGCCCGACTTGGAGGTCCTGTTCAAACATAGTAGATGTATCCATATGAAAGGTAATGGTTTTTTCCTATGTAAGTAAATTCATTTTATAATCTTAATCATTGCTTAACTTATTTTCACAAATACATACAGAAAAATTAGAGGCTACCAATCTTCAATTAAGCTAGGGGGACAGATGGAAGGATTAATTGTGCAAGCCCATATTGCCTGAGAAATTGCTGATTTTTGCTCCCATTACTTTGGGGATAAGGGTCCATGTAGGAGAAATAGGACAAATCGTAATAATGAGGGTGATGGTGATCACATGTTTCCACCTATTTCAATTTTTAATCAAAGCGATCGAAGATCTAAAAGGCGTGGAAAGTGAAATCCCACTACTATGGAAAGACAATTAGTATGACCCATATTTCTCTTAATTGTCTTGAAATTCAGCCATATCTTGAGTAAGTGCTAAATTATGTTATCAAATTACATAGTAATATATGAGTACTAACTAACAAAAGTGTATGTGTCAATAAGATAGTAAGTGCTAAATTATGTTATCAAATTACATAGTAATATATGAGTACTAACTAACAAAAGTGTATGTGTCAATAAGAGCCTATTCGACACGTGGGGCAATGAAGCTAATTATATATATACAAGGTTTTTGACGTGGTTAAAGAAATATGTATTTGTGAAAGGTTAAGCATACTGGATCAATAATTATAATGTATTCATTTATACTAAATTGTATTATCATGAATAAAATTTGAAGGTTTATGGTGAATACTCAAAGGTCGAAGATGCACCATTTGTTAGAGAGATTTCACTATGGCCTGATTCTTAAATTCATACAATGCACAAATACTATATGAATGGTTTTAAGGTTCAAATTGAGGAATTTTTATGTATAAGAAAACTCATAACAG
Organism: Solanum medicagineum; assembly: GCA_026153255.1. NCBI lineage: Eukaryota > Viridiplantae > Streptophyta > Magnoliopsida > Solanales > Solanaceae > Solanum > Solanum medicagineum. Next base: position 9,315 of record JAPFFP010044493.1, on the reverse strand, counting down.
TGGTGTGCACATTCAAGGTGATGTCGACGGTAATGATGTAAGGACCCGGAGTTCGGGAGGACTTAGTGATGCTAAAAAAATTGGGTTGCTAATGTTTTGACCAAGGTGATATCACTAGGGTCACCTCCATGAGCTGTAGAGAGGTCCACGAGTAATGAACGGAGCCTTGGGGTGACACTTGGACATTTACATGTCTTTTTGTAGTTTCAAGGAAGGATCAAGGCATGTGGCCCTCCACTGAGCCCTTCACGGTTTGTGGCCCTCACCATTGGCCTTGAAAGGAGCTCGTGGGATGTACCCATAGCTTGAGAGCAGCCGTGTAAAGATGCTACTAGGGCACCTTGTATGAGTCGAGCAACCCACCACGACTCGTTGTGGGGTTTCGTGAAGGCCTAGTCCTTGAAAGTTTCTAAGTATCAAAGTACTATGTTAATGATGAGGCACCTTCCTCGGGTACTTGTACGATCTGTGGAGCTTTGTATGACTCATGAATAGTTTTCTCAGAGATGCCCAAGTTATCGCTCATGGTATTCCATTTGGGGCTAGTCCTTTAACCTCCCAAATTAGTTTCATGCCTTTCGTATCACTCCACGTACTCCATAATACTTAGTTCCTCGTTTACTCGTTCAAAATGCTTTGCGAATCCTCCTTTCAAGGTCTAATCATATGATCTCCGTGGAACCTTCAAGCTCAAGGTAAATTCATTTTCAAGACAACAATCCAAGCTTATTTATGTGGTTTAGGGTCATCCTGGGTCTCCTTCATCAAGCCAAGTTCAAAAGAATTGCATTGGCTAAGCTTTTCGCATTAATCGATAGAAGGGTCAAATTTAAATGTTAGTATCTCTTAGCACAAAAAGAACTGGGTGGCCTACAACTTTCAAACAGAATCTCATTTAATTAGCTTTCCAATGCATCTCTGAGTTAGGATCAAGAAGTTGTGCCCATTTTTTTTAATGCCCGTCCTTGCAGGGGTCGTGCTACATTCCCTCTGTTTTGACTAAGAAGACCACCACAGGTACTTGTACAGTCCATGCAAGCTACCACGCTCCATGGTAATGCTTTGATGATGAAATCCTATATTTTTTGCTTTGGGTTCTTCCACAGAAACTTTGTACAGTCCATACAACTTTGTACAGACTATGGTGTTCTTTCAAGGGACCTTGGACACTTTTTAAAGTCCACTGCATTAATGTTTTTTTTGGTAATGTTAGTTTATTCGAAAGGTCGTTTAGGATTGTGGAATCTATCCTAAGCCCCAAAGTCAGATTATACTCACCATTTTACATTCATTCACTCTCCTCACACAAAAACTGTAGAATCCAATTCCTAAACTCTGTCTTCAAGTCTTCTAATTGGAGATTCCAACTTGCAATTCAAGGAGGTTTTCAGTTCAAGCCAATTCCATCTTAATTCTTCTAGATTTGAATGCTATGTGGGATTGATTCATAGTCCCTTTCAACCATGAATACCCCAAGAATTTCTTACTTCCTAAATTATAAATTTCGAGCTTACTTTGAATGAGGATCTTTTACATTAATGTTGATTTGATTCAATTGAGATGTGGATTGTACTTAATTGATGTTTTAAAGTGATTTAGCCCTAATAAGTTAAGTTTCATTGATATTATGAAAGTTTGAATATGCATGTCCCTATAAATATTGAATTTAGGCATGGGTAATCTCAATTATGCTTTAAATGTGAATATCATCATGGATATACTTGGATTTCATATTATAATGTTGTTTAAAATATGAATCTCTATTGCCTATGCTGTTCTCAATCATTCATGGAATATGCATACATAAACATTGATTTTCATAAAGTTTACAAGGTGGGCTAAGTCCTAATTACGATGATGATGATGTTTTTAAGCAAAGTATGGGTATGACAAAAATGTGGTCACATAATGTCTATGATATGGCTCTTTGAGAAATTATGGGTGGTTACACCATTACGATGAAGAAATTATTCCTATGCATACAAGTACGATATGAAGTATGATTTGGCTTTTTAGCCCAAGTATGCATGATTATGAGGAATGTTTGGCTTCTAAGCCTAAGTATGCATTCTTATGTTTTGATAAGACTTATGTCTCTTTTCCAAGAACGTATATGTGTATCTATTCTTATGGGATGATGACTTAGCACCGAGTAGGCTTGTGTGAGAGGCGATATCTCCATGGTCCCTTATATAAATTCTTAAGTCCCATAACTGCAAACTTAAGTTCATGTTTATTCCCCTTTTAAAGGGATGATTACCTTAAGGATCTATCTTTTGCAAGTAGGTCACCTATTTATTCGTTGTGGGGAGGACGACAAAGTTATAGCTCACTTGCTCTTAGGTCGATTGAGGTCCCATCCCCGTTATGTACAAAGTATTTTTCACATTTGATGCATCTAGATTTCATGATATATTGATATAATATATTTATTCTTATATACTTCTTTCTATATATATGCTCTTGTCATCTAACATTGAATGATGATTAAATGAGTTCATATGCACTGCATGCTCGCATACCTAGTACATTCAAATGCACTAACACATACTCTTTGACTACATGATCTAACCATGTAGAGAGCTGAGACTATCTTCATCCACCTCTTGATGGTTAGCATGGATTATGAGCTTTCTTGTGGGGAGTCCTATTATCCAAGGACAAGCTACCTCCTATGTACCTATTATGTTACTTCCCCTTATGTCTTTACTTTGAGGGTGAGCCCAGAACATTTCTTCACCCCCATCCTATTTCATAACTTAGAGGTATTGTTAGACATCATGTAAACTCTATGTACCGGCTTGTTTTATGTTATGCTATTTGCTTATGGAGACTATGATTATGGTTATCTATTGGTGTTGATGATATGATAATATGTTCACGATGAGTTGTGGAAAGTCCTAAGAGCCTTTTATCCCCATAGCACGAGTCATACTTACCCGCCCCTTAGTTCTTATATGTTATGTGCTACATGAATCTATGCAAAGTCCTATCCGTATGTCATCACCACAGCTTGAGTCATACTTACCCGTCCCTTAGAACTATATGTTTATTGCTTAATCATGCACTTCTGAACTAATGATGTGTATGGAGATACTATGAGGCTTGTTTTGGGGACTCTCGGCTTTCCATCTCCAGATCGCTCATTGGCCCTAGGTTTGGGTCATGAAAGAGATGATATCAGAGCACTAGATTTACAAATTGTCCTCGGAGTATAAGATGTTACATCAAGTAAAGTTTTACTCACGGGTGTGAAGTGCATCTTGTCTATGGGTAGGAGGCTACGAATTATTTTAGGAAATGTTTTTCATGATTCATATCGTGTCATGGAACATGCCTTAAGGTTTCCTATCTCCACAATTTCCCTACCAAATTGGGATATTTACTTTGGTAATATAATCCAGGCAAGGAAGATGTTGTAGTTAATCATATAGATGACGTCAAATGGCAGTTAGTTAAGGATGTGCACCGTTTGACAAGATTAGGGAATAGGGTTAAATGAATCTAATGATGGTTTAGTTCATGCTCAGAATAGGGCTGAATCTTTCATGGTTGTTGATGGCAAGGTAAAGCAAGACTTAGACCCACCACTAGTTGTATTCAAGAGATTGGTTTTCGAAAAGAAGACAGAGGTTTTCTCCCAAGGGGGAGATAGGGTACTTTGGTACCAACCTTGATTATGTGTTTTGGATGTTGATGGTCTTAGGGAGGTGGTCATAAGTGAAGCCCACAACACTCTTTATTCTATATATATGGGATCCACCAAGATATATTGGGATTTGAGGGAAATTCATTGGTGACATGGTATTAAAAAGGACATAGCTAGATTTGTATCTGAATGCCCTAATTGCAAACAAGTGAAGGTGGAACATCAAAGGCTCGATTTTTTGGCCCAAGATATTAAAATTCCTACTTGGAAATGAAAGAATGTGAATATGGACTTTGTGATTGGGTTTTCCCGCACCCGAAAGCGATTTGGCTTTCTGTGCGTAATTATCGAAAAAATGACCAAATCTGCTCACTTCGTACCGATTAAGACTACTTTAATGCCTAAGATTATACAAATTTGTGTATTCAGGAGTTGGTTAGATTGCATGTGTGCCTATGTCTATTATATCGGATCATGGTACCCAATTTACTTCTCACATTTAGAAATGATTTCAAAAGGAGCTTGGCATTAAGGTGAAGTTAACTAACATTTTTCATCCTCAAACCGATGGACAAGCTAAAAGGACAATTCAAATTTAACATTTTTCATCCTCAAACCGATGGACAAGCTAAAAGGACAATTCAAAATTTGAAGGACATGTTGAAGGCGTATGTGTTGGAGTTCAAGGGAAATTAGGATGATCATCTGCCACTTATCGATTTTTCCTACAACAATAGCTTTCATACTAGCATTAGTATGACACCATTTGAGACTTTGTATGGGAGAAGGTGTAAGTCCCTGGTCGGATGGTTCGAGTTGGGTGAGATGACATTGATTGGCTCGAAATTGGCATTAGCGGCCATAGAAAAGATGAAGTTGATTCTAGAAAGGTTGAAGGTAGCTCAAAGTCATCAAAAGTATTATTTAGATGTTAGGAAGAGAGATATTGAGTTTCTTGTTGGTGATTGGGTGTATGCGAAGGTTTCTCCTATGAAGTGTGTAATGCATTTCTGTAAAAAGGACAAGTTATATCCTCGGTGTGTAAGTCCTTATGAGATTGTTGAGCGGATTAGTAATGTAGATTATAGGTTGATTTGTCTTTGGATATGAGTTCCGTTCACTTAGTGTTCAATGTGTCCATGTTAAGGAAATTGATTGGTTAGCTAAGTTGTCTTTGGATATGAGTTTCATTCACTCAGTGTTCAATGTGTCCATGTTAAGGAAGTTGATTGGTTAGTTTAGTTCAACTGTGCCTTTGGAAGGTATTGAGGTGAAAAAACTTAACTTATGAAGAGGTTCCAGTTGAAATTTTGGATAGGCAAATTGAAAGGCTTCGTAACAAGGATATTTCTTAGGGTTTTGGTGCTTTAGAGGAACCGACATGTTGAAAGTGCTACATGGGAAGTGGAATCAAGTATGATGTGATGATACCCCTATCTTCTACAATCTATTCAAGCCTAAGTTATTAGGTTCTTCCTATTCTAAATGGTCCTAGTTCTTTCACTCTTATGCTTTCATAACATGACATGCATACATGTGCCAAAAAATGATTTAAAAAGATGTTTTGACATGAGTTTTAATGATTTTATGATTTTTGAGTGATGAGTTATGCGTTACGTCTTCATGTTGAAATGGTTCATGATCAAGTCAAGCCTTTCAAGCCATATTTTAGCTCATTCAAGGACGAATGTTCCCAAAGGAGAGATGATGTAAGGATCCGGACCTCGGGAGGCCTTATCGATGCTTAAAAAAATTCGATTTCTAATGTTTTGACCAAGGTGCCTTACTAGGGTCACCTCTGTGAGCCTTGGAGAGGTCCACGAGCCATGAAGGGAGCTTAGGGTGACCCTTGGACATTTATATGTCTTCTCGTTGCTTGAAAGAAGGATTAAGGTATGTGGCCCTCCACTGAGCTTTTAACTGTTCGTGGTGCTCATCACTGGCCATGAAAAGGGCTCGTAATAGGTGCCTTTAGCTTGAGAGCATCCATGTGGCTAAGGATGTCACCACGGGCACCTTGTATAGGTCGTGTAACCCACCGTGGTGGGGTATTCTGAAGTACGAGTTCTTGAAATTTTCCAAGTATCAATGTACCATCTTGACGATGAGGCTCCCTCCGCAGACACCTTTTCGGTCCATGAAGTTGTGTACGGCTTGTGAAGAGCTTTCGTAGAGATATCTAAGTTATCTTTCATGGTCACTCCATTTGAGTCTACTCCTTTAACCTCCCAAATCCATTTCATGCCTTCCATATCACTCCATATGCTCCATAATACTTAGTCATTCACTCGTTCAAAATGATTTTCGAGTCCTCCTTTCAAAGTATAATAAAATGATCTCCATGGAACCTTCAGCTCAAGCTAAATTCACTTTCAATCCTTCAATCTAAGAATATTTATATGTTTTATGGTCTTTGTGGGTATCCTTCATCAAGCCAAGTTCAAAGGAATTCCAATGGCTATGTTTTTCGCATTAACCGATAGAAGGGTCAAATTTAAATGGTCATTCTCTTAGCATAAAAAAATAGGTGGCCTACGACCTATCACATTGAAGCTCTTTGAAATAGCATTCTAATGCATCTGGCCTTACCCTATTTTGAGTTTGGATCAAGAAGTTATACTCATTTTTGTAAAGCCCATTCATGCAAGGGTCGTGCCGTGTTCCTTCCATTTTGGCTAAGTAGACCACCACAGGCACTTTTACGGTCCATACAAGCTACTACAGTCTGTATGGTGTTTCTTCCATGATGAAATCCCACAATTTTTGCTACGGGTTCTACTACGGCCACTTGGTATGGTCTGTGCAACTTTGTACAGACTGTGGTGTTCTTTCACGGGACCCTTGGACACTTTTTAAAATCTGTTCACTAATGGTTTTGTTGCAATTTTTATTTATTCTAAAGTTCTTTTAGGACCTTTGAACCTATCCTAATCCCCTAAATAAGATTATGCTCACCCTTTTACACTCATTCACTCTCCTCACACAAAAACTCTAGAATTCAATTCCTAAACTCTCTCTTCTAGTCTTGTGATTAGGGATTCAAGCTAGCAGTTCAAGGATGTTATCAATTCAAGCCATTCCATATTAATTCATCAATATATCTAAGGTATGTGGGATTGATTCATATCCCCTTTCAACCATGAGGACCCCAAGACTTTTTTACTTCCTAAATTATGAATTTTAAGCTTATTTGAATGTGGGTCTTTTTAAAATTAATGTTGGTTTGATTCAATTGAGATGTGAGTTATACTTAATTGATGCTGTAAAGTGATTTAAACCCAAATATGATGATTTGCATTGATATTATGAAGATTTAAATACGCATGTCCCTTTAAATGTTGAATTTCGGCATAGGTAATCTTAAGTATGCTCTAGCTATAAATTTCTTCATGGATTAACTTGGATTTCATATGATGATGTTGTTTTAAATATGAATCTTTATTGTTCATGCAATTCTCCTACCATTCATCGCATATGCATATATGAACATTGATTGTCATGAAATTTGTGATGTGGGCTGTCACAATTATGATGATGATGTTTTCAAGCAAAGTATAGGTATGACAAGAATGTGACCACATAATGTCTATGATATGGATCTTTGAGAAATTATGAGTGTTTACACCATTATGATGAAGGAGATATTCCTATGCATGAAAGTATGACATGAAGTATGATTTGACATTTTAGTCCAAGTATACATTATTATGAAGAATGCTAGGCTTTTAAGGTTAAGTATGCGTGGTTATGATTTGACAAGACTTATACCTCTTTTTCAAGAATGTATATTTATTCTTGTCGGATGATGACTTAGCACCGAGCGGGCTTGTGTTTAGGGGGGATATCCCAAAGGTCCCTTATATAAATCCTTAAGTCCCATAACTATGTGGCAAACATAGGTCCATGTTTATGTCCCTTTTAAGGGATGATTTTGTTAAGGATCTACCTTTGGGAAGTAGGTAATCTCTTTATCTAATGTAGGGAAGACGAAGGAGTTCCAAGTTATAGCTCACTTGGTCTTATGTCAGTTAAGTTCCCATCCCCATTATGTAAAAAGTATGTTTGGCATTTCATGCATAATATCATTCCATATTGATATAATATTATTCTTTCTTATATACTTATTTCTATATATGTACCCTTGTCATCTAACATCGAATGTGGATTTATTGAGTTAATATGCATTGCATGCTCGCATACTTCGTACATTCAAATGTACTAACGCATACTCGTCGCCTACGTGATCTAACTATGTTGGGATCAGAGACTATATTCATCCACCTCTAAACGGTTAACTTGGATTGTGATAGTTGCTTGTGGTGATTCCTGACATCCAAGGACAATCCACCTTCTATCTACCTATAATGCTACTTCCTCCTATGTCTTTACTTTGAGGGTGAGCCCGGGGCATATCTTGGGCCCCGTCCTATTCCATGACTTAGAGGCATTGTTGGACATCATGTAAACTCTATGTATGGGCTTGTTATGTGTTATGTTATTTGCTTATGGAGACTATAATTATGGATATCTCTTGATGTTTATTAGATGATGATATGTTCATGATGAGATGTGGAAATGTGGAAAGTCCTAAGTCCCTTCATTGTCGTAGCATGAGTCATACTTACCCGTTCGTTAGTTCTTATGCGCTATGTGCTATGTGTGTTCATACAAATCTCTATCCCTATGACATCCCCAAAGCGTGAGTCATATTACCCATCCCTTAGAACTATATGTTTATTGTTTAATCATGTGCTTCTGAACCAATGATGTGTATGTGGATGCTATGAGAATTATTTAGGGACTCTTGAGTTCCTATTTTCCATGTCACTTCTAGGCTCTAAGCTTGGGTCATGACAAATGACCAAACTATTGAATGTTTTGGCATCATTCAAAAGATTATTAAAGCAGGATATTTAGGCTGGCCTAAGAAAAAGATTGTATTATTTCGCTACAAGTGGTTTGATCCATCACAAAGATCCATAAGAGTGGACCAGCAACATAACATAATTGAATTTGAACACACCAGAAAATTCGCAAGTTATGAACCTTTTGTTATTTATTAAAATATTAAGCAATTCTATTATGCTCCATATCCATTGTATAGAGACAGAGCTAATTGGTGGGTTGTTATTAAGACAAAGCCTGTGGGAAGAATCAACATTGAGAATGTATGAGATGTGGCATACTAAAATAATGTTTCACTTGTTCAACAACAAGTTGATGTTGAGTTGGAAACCACACTAGAAAATCCCCAATGTATACTAGAAGAGGTTTTTATGATGAGCTTTTAATGCCAAATGTTGAGGAAGAAGTAAATGAGGAATATGAATAATTTAAGGAGGAGGAATGGGAGGATAATGAATATGAAACAACTAAGCAAGAGGAATGGGAGGATGACGAAAATGAAACAAGGAAGGAGGAATAGAGTGATTCATTATAACTATTAAGTACATTATTTATTGTGCTAACATTGAATTTACTTAATTTTTTAATATATTATATTATCACTTTACATCAAATGTCATCTGATGGTGATGGTAATAGATCTCAAGATCATCTTGGGGTAGGTAGTTCTGGAAGAAGCAAGAAGAAAAAGTCTAGTAGGACACCTATTGATCCTGAGGATATTCTAGGACATATATCCTCAGCCCCGGTTATGCGGTGCT
>JAPFFP010044492.1:0-12362 GCA_026153255.1 Solanum medicagineum | reverse complement strand
AGTGTGTGTGTGTGTGTGTGTGTGTGTGTATATATATATATATATATATATATATATATATATATATATATATATATGTACATATTCTTGTGGGATGACGACTTAGCACCAATGGATGGAGGGTTTGCTCTCTTTCCTTGAACTATGTGCCTAGCATAGTTTCCTTTCCGAAATGGGAGTTGTCCCATAAGGAAGGTTATTTCATGTGAAATGGGAGTTGTCCCGTAAGGTGAAGAAGTATGGTTTACCCTTGGCAAGTAGACCACCTCTTTAACAATGAGGGAATTTCATCGGGATTCCAAGTAATAGCTCGCTTGGTCTTACCTATATCAGTTAAGGTCACATCCCCATTATGTATAAGCATCATTTGAGGCCTACATGATCTCACCATGTAGGGACCGGAGATTATTTTCATCCACCGTTCGATGGCTAGATCGGATTTTGAGACATAAGTTGTGGTGAGTCCTATCTTCCAAGAATAAGTCACCATTCCTCTACCTTAAGTTGTTGTTGTATATGTTATCTACACTTTAAGGGTGAGCCCGGAACATGTCTTGGTCCCCGTCCTATCTTATGACTAGAGGCGTTGTTAGACATCTTGTAGACTCTCGTCGAATCCATTTGTTATGTGTTGTATTTGAACCTTATGATTATGGTTATCTATTGGTTATGACTTTTATGAATTGATTATGAAAATTATGCTATATATGTATGTTTGATGTGGTAATGTGGAAGATCCTAAGTCCTGAATTGCCACATAGCATGAGTCATACTTACCCTCCCCTTAATCATTATATGCTACATGCTACGTGAATCCATGCTAATCCCTTTCCCTAAGATATCCCTGTAGCGTGAGTCCTACTTTCTCATCCCTTAACTATGTGTTTAATTTTGAATGCGGTTCTGAACTGATGATGTAAACTTTGGCACTTTGAGGCTTGCTTGGGGACTCTCGAATTCCCATTCGTCGTGTCACTCTTAGACCCTAGTTCCAGACCGTGACAATGACGGAGCCAAAACTCCAGTAAGAATGGTAGGAGGAGACTCAGAGTATTTTTATGTTAAGATGGGACTTCACCAAGGATCTGTGTTGAGACCTTTTCTGTTCGCCTTGGTAATAGATGAGCTAACACGGTCTATTAAAGAAGAGATTCCATGGTGTATGCTAATTGCAGATGACATAGTACTGATTGATGAGATTCGGGCTAAAGTTAATGATAGATCGAAGGTTTGGAGACAGCATTTAGAATCCAAAAGGTTCAAACTGAGCAGGACCAAAACAGATACTTGGAGTGCAAATTTAGTGTTGCGAGGGATGAAACAGATATTGAGGTGCGGCTTGCCACTCAACCGATTCCCAAGAGAGAAAACTTTAAATATCTTGGGTCTATCATCCAAAGCAGTGGTGAGTATTGTGTGATAAGAAGATATCACCTAAACTCAAAGATAAGTTTTACAGGATGGTGAGGTAGTTGCCAATCGAAAACTTATATGTTTAGTCGATGTAGGTTGCGGAGATGAGGATATTGAGATGAATATTGAGATGGATGTGTGGGCATACCCAGAGAGATAAGATTAAGAATGAGACCATTGGGGAGAAGCTTGAGGTGGCCCATGTGGCTGACAAGATGAGGGAAGCAAAACTGTGATGGTTTGGACATGTCCAGAGAAGGAGTACCGATGCTCTTGTTAAGAGGTGAGAGAGGTTGGATTTAGGAGTTATACGACGAGTAGAGGTAGACCGAAGAAGTATTGGGGGGAAGTGATTAGACAAGATATAGTGAAACTCGATCTCATCGAGGACATAACCTTGGATAGGAAAGAGTGGAGGTCGCGAATTAGATTGGCGGGCTAATAGGTTAGTAGGGTTAGGTTGATGTTTGGCTGTGGGGTATAGTAGGGTAGTAGGATTTTGTCGCGTCTTTTTATTTGGTGTTGTCATTATATGTCTTATATATGTTAATTGTCTCATATTTACATACTACCATGTACTTTTCGTTATTAGTCGTACTTTCTATTTTCTTTCTCTTCCTTTCCTTTTTTTCATATCTGGTTTGTTCTGATTATGAATTTTTATGACGAGGGTAGGAAACAACCTCTCTACCTCTATGAGGAAGTGGTAATGTTTGTGTTCACTCTACCCTCCCTAGATCCCACTTTTGGAATTCCACTAGATATGTTGTTATTGTTTAATTGTAAGAAAAGATATATGATATCATATAAGAAATAAAAACTCATACCTAAAGTATCAGGAATCAAAATAAAAAAATGTTATATATCATTACTTTTATTTGCTAAACTAGGAAGTGTTTATGCAACTTATTTTCATATATGTTATTACATATGTCAAACATTCAATCCCCACACCCCAAAATGTACAAGAATAAGGGAGAAACTATCTTATTTGAAATAGTTCACGCAATGCGCTTTGGTGGGATGTGATAATGATCGAGTAGCATTGCTTCTTCAGCTCGAACCAAAGAATCCCTTAGATATGATGCAAAAGGGCTCTAGGTATATCCTTAATCAAAGATTTCTCTATGTAAAATATAATCGAAGTTTGAAGAAGGGGAGGGAGGAGGAGGTTTTGGAGCACCATTAATAAGAAGGGTATTTTTTAGCCATTTATTTTAGTTGGAGAGTCTTTTAAAATTAAAAAAAAAACTTAATGATGAGGGTATTTTTGAGCCAAATGTAACATAGGCAAGATTAACCTATTTTGAGAGGTTCCGAGATTCTCCCTCTGTTTCATTTTCCTTTACTCTTATAATAAAATAGATTCTTCTTTTTATTTGTGTATTTAGCAAACCAGGAGAGTTTATCGAATTTTCGCATGTTATTCGTAATACTAAATAGGTGTTGAATTTAAAAGTCATGATTATCATGTTTTCATGAAATTTTTAATTTCACCTGCATTTAGTGGCTTGCCTGAAAGATTCTATAAATCTATGATAAAAATCAATTTGTTATTTAAAAATTTGTGCTTCAACACGTTGAAGGAAGATAACCTAATTCTGATGAATCATAATATTACTATAATTACTAAAAACTAGAGAAAATTCTTATATTCAAATTTTCTAACGTGATGGAACATCTTCCAATTTATCTTTATTATAAGTTTGATTCAAAGACCGTTCAATATATGAGATGTTTTTCTCCGAGAAGTAGTCTAAATTTTTATATTTTTTTGTCTCTATTAATTTTTTTTGTCTTCATGTGTAACAAGATATCATATATGACTAATGACAAATGTAAACAGAGTATAAAGCAGAAATACAGGATGAATGACTTGATGTGTAAAACCTATTTTGCTAAAGAGAACTCTTATTGAAATGAAGAGGAAGTCTACAATAACACGTGTCTTGTTGAATTCTTGAAAAGTTCAATCAGTCTTTAAGTTATATTGATTTATGCAAAATATCAATCACAAGGCAAAACAAAATAACAATTAGAAGCCTTCTTCAATAATGATTTAATTATGTTAAGTTTATCTTTGATACTGATTTAATAGCTGCATGCATCCAACAATTAGAAGCCTTCTTTTATTAAAATGATAAACCAAATAGAAAGAAACAAAGTCCTTTATTTTTTAAATTAAATTTGGGTCAAGGGCCCGATTTATTTAATCAATAAAATGTTTGTGAGGACCAAAAGTGGCCCATGATACAAGCGAATGAAACTGGGCCCAAAAGTTAGCCGACTTAAGTGGAAAAAGCATATAAGGAAAGGAAGGATATCCTAAAAGGAACTCTGCCCTTTCTTTTACCCTAGACTCTATTTGAACATGTTTCAGTGGTATTCCATTGATAGCTTCCGCCTCCTAGCCTTCTGGTTAAGCAATTTCTTGCATCATTTTGTATGTGTATCCATGGAAATCAGCTTCAAAATGTAAGATCTTCCTCAGTTTTCCAATTCCATGGTTTCCTTGTTGTTTGTCTGACTTCTTGGTTCTCGCAGGTGCTTTGCGCAGTGAATCTCTTGGAATGAAGGGTTTAGGTACCTCTCTGCAATTAAAAATCATGTAAGAAAACTCTATCTCGATGTTGAGTTGTTCGATCTTCATCCCTCTTCTCATGTATTTTTCTATGACCAAGCTGCTCATTTGAGATGCTAGATGCTGAAACAAAACCTTTATGTGTTTGACTTGACATACTTTTCTAAAAACTAGATTAAAGACCTAAAATTATGAATATTCACCAAATCTAGCTTTCACTCCATCTACACCACACCCAAAATCCCCCCATCCCCTTTTCATTTGATAGAGAATCTAAGGTTTTGCTATTAAAGTTAATAGTATAAATATTTGAGAAATTACAGTAACCAAAGTTGATGAACAGTCATAAGGGAAATCAAAATAGCTCAGAATAGATCAACGTTCTTAATTACAAATCTATCAAAATTCATCTATTTTCCAAATAAAGAACTAACTGTCACCTACCAATTTCTGATCTCTCTATATATCTTGTGAACCCTAACTTCACTCAGACAATTTAGATTTTTAGAGAAAATAGAATTCTAAATTCTAGCAGCAGTAAATTCAACCTGATTTGAACCGAAATCAGTCATATCAGATCTTATAGGTAGACAAGGGTCATGTAGCCATTGTGGCATCAAGCATAAGTTCTATAAAGCACCTATATCTCACCTTTTATGTTTATCAATAATTTCATGCTTTACATGATACTTGATGCAGTGATGCTTAGAGTTTATGTGCTTGATGTTCAGCAAATAAATTTTGAAGATTCGCATGAATGGAACACTAAATAACCAAATTTCCCTAAATTGAGCATATGTTAAACATGAAATATAGGGTACTTTAATTTTCTCGCCTCTTGAGTCAAATGTTAATTGAATTTAGGGAAAAAAGCCAAAATTAATCAATTAACATTTGACTAAAGAGGTCAGAAAATTGAAGTACCCTATGTTTCATGTTTAATAGATGCACAATTTAGAGAAATTTGGGTATTTAGTGTTTCATGTACGTGAATCTTCAATATTTATTTGTTGGACATTAGGCACATAAATCCTAAGCATAACTGAAACAAGTATCATGTAAAGCATGGGTTATTGATAAACATAAAAGATGGGATATAGGTGGTCAAGAGAACTTACGCTTGATGCCACAATGGCTAGATGACCCTTGTCTACCCATAAAATCTGATATGACTGTTTCCGATTTAAATCAGGTTGAATTTGCTGCTACTAAAAATAAAGTTCTATTTTCTCTAAAAATCTGAATTGTCTGAGTGAAGTTAGGGTTCACAAGATATATAGAGAGATCAGAAATTGGTAGGCGACAGCTGGTTCTTTATTTGAAAAATAGATGAATTTTGATAGATTTGTAGTAAAGAACTTCGATCTATTCTGAGCTAATATAGTTCCCCCTACGATTGCTCATACTTTGATTATTGTAATTTCTCAACAATATTCACTATAACTCCAATAGCAGAACCTTAGATTCTCTATCAAATGAAATGGGATGGAGGGATTTGGGGCGTGTGCAAATGGGGTGAAAGTTGGATTTGGTGAATATTCATAAGTTTAGGTTTTAATCTAATAACTATATGAAATAAAAGTAGTCAAATTTAGAAGGCATAATGACCTAATAGGCCCTTATACTTGGTTCCGTTTGTTACCTAGGCCCTTATACTCAGGACTTTGCCAAGAAAATCCTCGTACCCACTCAAAAGCTACATTTTAAACACCCTTTTTGACGTGAGACTGGTGCGTGAGTTTCAAATAACTACATGTAATTTTCACATCATTTAAAAAATTTCATATGAATGATGTGTCAAAACATACTTTCCACATAGAAAGAACAACATTTCTCTCTTCCAAAACTCTCTTCTCCTTTTTTTGCAGACAAACACTCGTACTCGTCTCTATTGACCATGAGAATCTTATATCCGATTTTGTGAAAAGCTTTGAGTCGCGTTTCTGTCTATTTGTGTAAATTTTCAACTTAGACTCTTGATTAGAAATTTTGCATGCAGTATTCTCTTGGATGGTATTTTGTTGTTACCGTTTAGATATTTAGGAGGTACTATTTTTTTTGGAAAAGTTTTCTTTGTTTCAGAGTCTAATCGCAATTTGTAGAGGTGTTATGCGTTCAATGGCATTTGCCGAGAATATGGTGAGATTTTAGGATTTTTTTCATAAAATCATCTTACAAAAAAGTTTTTTTTTGTCAATTGCATTGGATTTTGTTCTTGTTAGTTCTCCAATTGAACTATTATATAGCTTTTTATTGTATTTCATACATAATTACATTAAAATTAGGGCTTTTTATTGTATTCCATAAATAATTACTTACAAATTAGGAATTTTTATTTAAACTTAAGAATTAGGACTTTTTGTTGTATTCAGTCAAGAATTAGTCAAAAATCAATTATGTCAAAGTATTCTTGTGACTTTGCAGGCATAGTAACAATATGGCTTCAACAATTATAACACTTCAAATGCATTTTGGAGGATATTTTTTATCAGATCCTCGACTCAGGTATGCTAGTGGAATTACTGATCATGAAAAAATAGATGTAGATGAGCTCCATATCATGTTGTTTCATAAATTAGCTAATGAATTAGGAGTTGAAAAAGTTGAAACATTTAGGTGCAAAGTTAATAAAAGAGGTCGTTTTCACATGTTAAAGAATGATAAGGATGTCTTAAGATTAATTAATAGTTTGAAAGTGGGGACTTTGTTGATGTTGTACACCTTTAATTGTTGAGGATGAAAATGAGGTGAAACTGGCAACATTGTTAACTCCAGAAAAGGTCAGCTCTCCCTACCTACTATTATTGATAAGACTGATTTGGATCTTCCTCAACCATTTAATGAAAAAGAAATGGTTGATGTGTCATCTCCTCAGCCACCTGATCAACATAATAGGGTTGGTGTGTTTTCTCCTCAATCATTTGATGAAAATGATATAGTTGATGTGCCTTCTCCTCAGCCACCTCATCAAAATAATATGGCTGATGTGTCTTCTCCTCAGCCACCTCATCAAATTAATCCACCAGTTGATGTGTCTTCTTCTCAGCCACCTCATCAAAATGATATGGCTGACATGTCTTCTCCTCAGCCACCTCATCAAAATGATCCAACAGTTGTTGCGTCTTCTTCTCAGCCATAATCTTTGATCACACTCAAGTTACAACTCTCTTTTGGAGGATAAAGTGGTCGTTCTCAAATATAAAACCTGACCAAGATTAGGGTCGAATCCTACAGAGAATATGGAGACTCATAACGAATTCACCAATACGTAATTCAAGTAATTAACAACTCAATTCCCCAAAAAGGGTGGTTTGCAATGTTCAACAAGAAATTAAACTAAACTAACTAAAGCAAGAGACAATCAATAATGGAGAGCAACTTGGGAATTTTGTTCCCCATGATTCACCGAATCAATATCCCCGGATAACCTAATTCTCGACTAGAGTATAGCATGTATAATGATAATTTAAGTTCACCAAGTCCTTTGGTCAAAGGTGAGAGGCGAATTTCACTATGTGACTTGGCCATCTCCATAGTGTGCAACACTAACCATTACCTATAGTCTCAGTCAACTTCCTGTTGGTCTAGTTCGGTAGATCATTGAATCCTATTAATCAATCTTTTTTCTTATTCATTACCACCTGGATCGGGAAGGTAACACTAGACAAGTTCTAATGTTGTCCATTACTAGAAAACATGCAAAATGAAGAGAACTAATTAATACATGTAAATACCCACTCCAAGAATTTGTAAATTATCCAGGTTTATTTGGTTAGATCTTCATGGTTCCCATAATCCCAAGTTATGGATTTAGGTACTCATGCTATGGGTAGATTAAGAAGTTATGAATTGAGAAAATATAATTAACACTTACTCAATTGAATTGAAGAACAAGCAAATCCAAAATATATTGAGAATCACAAAATTTGAAGATACAATGAATGCATAAGTGTATTTTCCTCCAAGATTGAAGTCTCCAAGTACAAAATCCTAAAAATACTTTCTAATGATGTTCTCTACTCTACTCTCCTGAATAATGACCTAAAAATTACTATTTATAGTATTTACAAACAAGTCCTTAAAAAATAACAAAACTAGTTGGTGACTTTCTACGACAAGCATTTATGACCCATAAACTAATTTACGAGTGGTAATTGAGGTCTCATATTCAGCTCTTGTGATCTTGGACTTCACTGCTACTAATTCACTTAACGAGCCGTAGACTAATTCACGAGTCGTATTGCACTCTCATAGACTTCATCTGCATCACCTGGTCCTTCACTGGAATTCTTCACGAAACCACTCTATACAACTCGTAGAGTGATCTACGACCATATAGAGGTCTCATATAGCTAAACTTCAGATCCTATCTTTCACTGGAAATTTTCACGAAATCCACTCTACGACTCGAAGAATCCTCTACGACTTGTAGAGGGTCTCGTAAAAACCATCAAAAACTTAGAAGAGTCTACATTTTTGCCCCAAAATCATGTCAACCTGCTTTCCTGCAAACTAAACACCAAAAACACATAAAAACCATAAATGTCGCATTGAGAACACACAAAATCCTAAGTTTTAAGCATCAAATATGTTGTATATTGACAGCACATCACTCATTAAAATGATATGGTTGATGTGTCTTCTCCTCAGCCATCTCATCAAAATGATCCACCAGTTGATGTGTCTTCTCCTCAGTCACCTCATCAAATTGATAGCGCTGATGTGTCTTACCATAAACCATCCGATGAAGTTGCTGATTTGAATATAAATGAATAGCAGTAGCCTAGGGCAGACAAAGAAAAAAATTAGGAGAGTGTTGAGGACTTAAATGAAGGTGAAGGTAATGACTTTGCTTCCTACCATCTTCAAACTTCTGATAAAAGTGATGTACCTGTAGATGATATACAATCTGATTTTGAATCACTCTTTGATGTTGGTGAGAACATTGATGATTTAAATACCTTGGATGAGGAGTTTGTTGATGCTAGAAAGTCAAATATTCAAAAACCAAACATGATAAGGTTGTTAGAATAAATGTAGAAGAGATACCCTCTGGTCCTGCAAATATAGATGCGGTTTTGAGGATATTAATAAGAATAAAAGGGGATGATATGAAGGAAGATTAGGTGGCGATGAACTGTATTTTGATAACTCAGATCCTGGCAGTGAAATTAGTGAAGATAAAAAGGTATCTATTGAATCTGATGAAATTGTAGATCCACCAGCTAGGACCGAAGTACCAAGGTTTATTTTTACCCAATTTCTAAAGAGATTTTAGTTAAGTTGTATATGATTTTTTGTGAATAATATTCAATTTAGGGAAGCATTCAAACTTACTCAATTAAAAAGGGTGTAAACCTTAAACTAAAACCTAATGAAAAGGAAAGAATTAGAGTGTAAGAAGGTTGTCCTTGGCATATTTTTGGAAGTATTGAGGGAAATACTAAAAATTTCATTGTGAAGACATATTTTCTTGTCCATAAGTATTGTAAATGAACAAGAAACAAGCTATGTACTCCAAAGTGGATCAGTAAGACTTATAAAGATAGAATCATAACTGAGCCTAGCATCAAACTCCATCAAATTCAAGGGTTGATAAGAAAGGAATATGGGCTATATGTTAGCAAAACAAGTTGTAGAAGGGCAAAAGTAAAAGTTCTAAATGATCATATAGGTGATTTCAAAGAGGAATTTGCTAGATTGTGTGATTATGTTGAGGAGTTGAAGGCTACTACCTGAAAGTACTGTAGTTGTTAGGACATCCAAGAATATAATTCCTAAAAAAGAGGATGGGCATTTATATTTGTCTAAGCACCGAAAAATGGATGGAGGAAGGGGTGTAGAAGGATAATTGGTTTTGATGGTGCATTTTTAAAAAGTATTTGTAAAGGTGAACTGTTGACTTGCATTTTCAAAGATGGAAATAATCAAATGTATCCTGTAACATGGGTAGTAGTTGATAAAGAATCTAAGGATACATGGTCTTGGTTTATTAAATGCATCAAACATGATCTAAAGTTGACACAAACTGAAGGTGAAGGACTTACAGTGATATCTGATATGCAGAAGGTATGATAACACATTACAATTGATTTCTCCTTTTTTTTTATTTTCTATAACAACTGCTGTGTTATACTGATTGTTCTCCTTCTTTTTCAATTATTTTAATAGGTTCTACACATAGCACTTACTGACTTATTGCCAAATGTTGAGCATAGATGGTGTGCCAAACATATCGATGCCAATTTGAAGAAGAAATGGAGGGATGAATAGAGAAGAAGAAAAATTCTGGCAAGTTGTCCAGGCTCCATTTGAAGTTCATTTACAAGATAAACTTGACGAAATGAGTCTACTGAGAAAAGGCATTGTGGACTCTTTGTTAAAGTACAACAAAGAGGTATGTTGGAGGACATTCTTCAAGGAACATAGCAAATATGACATAGTTGAGAATAATATGTGTGAGACATTCAGTAGTTGGATCATGACAGCTATATTCAAATCAATTATTACTATGTTAGAAGCAATTAGTGTCAAAGTCATGTAAAGAATGACTCAAATGAGAGAATTTTCTGAAAAATGGGTAACCGATGTGTCACCTATGGCTATGGAAGTTCCTAGAGAAAATGTTGAACATGCAACTAGTTATGAGGTTAAATTTAATAGAGATATTGGCTATGAGATTCTGGATTCACCATATAAGTATGTTGTGAATCTAAAAAAAGAGGTGTGTAGTTGTAGGTCTTGGCAACTGAAGGGAATTCCTTGTACACATGCAATTACTGCAGTGCCTTAAAAAAATTTGGATGTTGAATCATTTGTTGACCACTGGTACAAGAAGGAGACATATTTGAAAGCCTACAATAAGTTCATTTAACCTGGGACAACCATGAAGATATGGCCAAAGAGTTCATTGCAGTAATTGCATAAGAAGGAGACATATCTGAAAGCCTACAATAAGTTCATTTAACCTATGACAAACATAAAGATATGGCCAAAGAGTTCAAAACTAGCCATTGAGCCACCTGAAATTACTGTCATGCCAGGAAGATCAAGAAAAATAGGAGAAAAATAAGGATGAGCCTACTAAAAAGAAGTTAAGAAAGGCTACAAGAAAGGGAAGAAAAATGAAATGTACTTTGTGCAAGAATTTTGGGCATAATAAGAAAGGATGTCCAATTATTGTAAGTTTTTCTTTCACTTCTTCAACATTATTGATGAAATTTATTTTGCCAATGCCTCTAATTTCAATTTTCAATATTGTGTATGCAGAAAAATGGCTCCACAACTAGAACTTCAACTACAGGAACTGCTGGTGCAACTGTTGAAATGCACACCACTACTTCAACAACCCCTACAAGTGTAACTGTTGGTGCTGAAGTGACCATTGTTATGCCGAAAAATAGCTTTACTTTTTGAAATAAATTGTTTGAAAATAAAAATCAATTTAAACTCAATTAATTTGAGAAAAATCAATTCTCGAGATTCGAAAGAAAAAACAGAGTCGCCACTTAATTTTACGGATAATTCGAAAACCATTAAATATTTTAAAAGACCTAACAGGAAAATCTTTTAAAATCCAGAGATAAAGTTCGGGTTCACATTTTCACTTCGAGAAGGTTTTACGCACTCGAAATGGCTGCTAAATGCGGTTATCCGACGATTAGGAAATTTGACTAACTTTGACTTGACTTGAAAGAGGTTAACTTGATTTTGAAATTTGATTAATTTTGAAAGACTTTAACTAAACTTAAAAGAACTTGACTAGACTTGAAAAGATCTGACTAAACTCGACTAAACTGAAAGCAATCGACTAAACTTAAAAAATTGACTAAGTCTAAGAATTTGAACTAACACGATAAAATCACATTTTTTTATTGTTTATTTATTCTTACTTTTATTTTTTATTATTATTATTATTTTATTTTAATTTAATTTTATTGCAAATACCTTTTCAAAAATAAAAAAAAAGATTAAATAAAATAACATAAATGGTTTGATGTGCAGGGGAATTCAATTAGATTAAAAACATTAATGAATAAAATGTTAGCATCCAACTAAATACAAACATATAAATCAAAAAATAAATTAAAGGAAGGAGTTGGAGTGATTTTGGGCCTTTGTCCCATTTTAATCAAGATGGGCTGCTTTCAAATGGGCCTGGTCCCATTTCTGCCTTTGATACGGGCTGACTTGAAGAAGAGGAAGTTTGGGCCTCCATGGCCCAAGAAATACAGAATGGAAATCCCGAAAAGACTCGGTGCGTTGTTCATGCAAAGAAAGAAAAGGAATTATATATGCATAAGGGACGTAATTGAAACATCATGTTAATTTCAGCTATTGTATTCAAAACTAAACAATTTCGATTCCT